>UELX01000504.1:0-74488 GCA_900480035.1 Eupelmus urozonus
CCTTTTTTGCGCTCGTTGGAAAAAATACGATGTGTAACGTGGGAAGAAAGGCTTTTTCAGACTCGGGTAAGGTGTTCAGCACGAGTCGCAGTCGAGGGCGCCGAAGGCGAAAAAGCTTACTTCTCCCCTTGTTGCACAATGTACTATTTTCTAAGATTGTATGTTTTATTAGAAACTAATGAAGTTTTTCAAACGTAAAAATACGAATTATTATTAATTTTACTAGATTTATAACTTAATAATACAACTTGATCTACACGTAAGAACCCATATTCAAACGGAACGTTTTGACATAGGGAATGGATTAATGAATTATACCCTCAATAAAATGTTATTCAATCTTATTTGGCATATTATCGGAAAACCGGAGCCCCATTTCAGGACATTGTTCTAATTATTTTCGGGTCAGGAATAAAACTACGTAAAAATCTAATAAAAAATCTAAGTTTGCAAAATAATAAAAGAGAGTGTCTAGAGGGACAAAATCGCGTACGCGAAAACACATTTCGCTTGCCCGAATCGTCTAAACCGAAAAAAATTAATCCAAAACCAATAACCCATACACCCAATGACCCCCTTTTTGTTGCTGCCACCTTATATTGACTACTGAGTTATTTGGTTATTGGTTATTAGCACAAAGAAGTGATTTAGCGTACGCGATTTTGTCCCTCTAGACACTCTCATAATAAAATTATCTTGACTTTTCTTATAATCTCTTCTAAACTTCATTGCTGAACTACTTCTTTATGATTTCTTGCTCAATTCTTACTGCTCAGTGTTCACTGATCTCGAGGCATCGCTGACTTATATACTTTATATATTCTTCGTTTGCTCAAATTTTCATAAAAATAATGAAAAGTAAAAGATTTGTAGATAAGGTAGGGCCACATGTTAAGAAACAAAATGTAAAAGCTGCGCTTACGTTTTCCTTCACTTTTCGACGTTTGTTTTAATTTAACCGTCAAACAACGAATCTAAACTTAATCAAACTTTTGGATTGAATATAAAGAATATTGTAACAAATAATAAAAGTTTTCGCGCGTCTTTTATTTCACTTGAATTTTTAAGAAATACTATTTCAGAGGTTGCGTTAAACAACCGCTCCGCAAACATCGTAATATATTATTGTAAAGTATAGTGTATAAATCAAAATTAAATTTTATTTACGGTATTATCATGAAATTATTAAAGGAATTTGGATATTTGTACGGAAACGTAAGATTTTTTAATTAATGCGACACAGCTAGATTAATTACAAATTTATCTGAATCTGAATGGTGCAATAAATGTTATAATTTAGTTGCAGAGAAATAAAGTTTTATATCATACTTGGAAGCAAAGATGTTTTCATACGAATTCCTGTCTACTGGACCAAGCCAAATTTAGTGATAAACCACTATGGCTTAAAAAATTCAAGCTAAAACAAGCCGCGATGCAGGTAAATAATAAAATAGCTACTTCTATTTATCATTTATCCATTGTAATTGTAAAAAAACATTTTTACAGAAAGATGATGGTAGGCCAGTTTTTTTAAAGAAAGGTATTCCTGACAAGATTTTGTATAATCTAACTTTAGCATTGCTCATATTTCAAATGGTTTGGTCTTTTAAAATTGTAGTTGGTTTTGAGAAACCAAATAAATAGATATTTTTAAATTCGTGGTTTTAGAAATTATTTTTCATTTTTATACCTTGGTGTGAACTGACATTTTCAAAAAATAACGCATTTTTATATCTAATAATAAAGTCATTTATTTAATTATTAACATAATATTTCGTAAAAATATATAACAATAATATTAAGGCACATAAAGTTGTAGTTAATTTTCAGTTCTTATCAATATATTCTTCAAACAAAGCACGTATTTGCTTTTGATAAATTTTTAAAAACTTTGTGCTGGACAAGTAACACTATTATCACAGAATCATACATATTTACAATATTTATAATATTTTCTATTATTATAGCTATTTTTACCTTACATTATGTCTTGAATTATAAAAATGTACTTCCTATAAACACTCATACGCTTGTACATAGTGTTTTCAATAATGCAAGTTTAATTTGCATTATTTTAAGTCTTATATTTTAAAATAAATCATTTATTGATACTTATTATCCTGAATTAATAATATTTATAGTCTTGTGATTTGAAGCCAGGTAATTTACTTCTTTGTTAAATCAAATTTGTTTATCCTTTTGATTATCTTTATTGTTTGTAACTTGTTTTGGCAATTGAGAATCCTGTGGCACATCTTTATCATTATTAATCAAAGGTTCATTAACTTTTTTTCTTTGTTGAACTAGATATTTTAATGCATCATTAAGTCGCATTAATGTTTCAGGAACAGGCCTTTCTGTAAATGAACTTTCAATATCTTCAAACATCGTGTCTTCATCTGAAATTAATTCATTTTTAAGTTCTTTGAAAAGTTCTAAAATGTCTTTTAAGCTTTCTTTAGGATCTTTATACTCTGCATTATCCGAATTCATAGATTCTTCTTCTTTTTCTGAATTATTCTTTTTATTTGATTCATTTTCGGATGCAACATTTGATTCATCTCCTAATAATGTGTTTAGCAATGTATTATCTTCTGAAATAAAGTCATTTTCAAATTCCTTAAACTGATTTATAATGTTTTTAATTGTTTCTTTTATATTAACTTTTTTCTTGTTTTGATTTTTCTCATCTTTTACAAAATGTTCATCAATCAAAGCTGATTTTTCTTCAATTTCCACCTTCTTTGGTATATTTATAGTCTGTTTATCGCGATTATTCTTTACAAATTCTTCTTTAATCTTATCAATATGTTTATTAGTTATTAATTCATCTGGCTCAGTCTTAGTTTTATTTTCACCTTTTTTCTCTTGAATAAGCTTTTTTACTGCATCTTTTATGCTGTTGGATTTACGATTGTTGTTAGATATGTTTGTTTTAGTATCAATATTGTATTTATTAATTTCATTGTCATTAATTTGCGAATTCTTTTCAATATCTGTAGTTTCTTTACTCAAGTTCTTCTTTGATTGAACATCTGGACTCGAAGCTTCACTTTTTTTTATAAGTTTTTTTACTGCATTCTTTATAACATTAGGTTTGCGATTGTTGTTAGGTATTTCTACTTTTGCATCAACATTATCGGCTTTATTTTTACTTGATTGGATCTCTGGTTCATTTTTATTTTTTGTAAATTCTTGGTTTACAATTTTTTGTGGTAAAATCGTCGGTTCAGCATAGTTACTTTTTATAACTTTTTTACCATTTTGTTTATCATTACTATTTATTTCTTTATGCAATTCAGGATTGGATGTAATGATTTTTTTGTTGTTCACTTTATTTTCAGTAACTTTTTCAAGATTCGATAATTCTTTCTTTAAACTATCATTTTTTTGAGCAGCATCTTTAGTAATTGGTTCTTCATTGCTACTTAAATTGGAAACTTCCATTTGTATTTCATTTTCAACTTGTGATATATTATCTTTAATCATTTGAGGCTCTAAATCCAAAGTTATTTCTTCGGTACCTGAGTGTTGTATTTCTAATATTTCATCAATTTTTTTAACATTACCTGCCTGTTCAGATGATCCTTCGACTTCTGCTGAAGATTCAATTGCTCCAGGAATTACTAGTTCTAAATTTTCCAGATTTTTATTGTCATCATCATTATAAAACATTTTCATCCCTACATTTTCATCAGTAATAACTTCTTTAATTTTAATTTTTGATGGTTTATATTTTATGTTTGCTTTTCTTTTCAAAATAAAAATTGATGGCTTTGTTTTTATTCTAACAGGAGGTAATATTGAATTATAATTAAGTTCAATATTTGAATAAGCATCTACTGAATCCAGGATATCATGAGTTTTTAAATGTGGTTTGAGATTTGGTGAATATTTACTTTTGGCTTCAACTAATAAATGTGTAAATTTTAATATTTCTGGATCATATGAACTTATATTTTCTTCTTTTGAATAACTGAAAAAAATATAATTTTGGTTGTTATATTTACAAAACTTTTTATTTTATAACAAATATTATGTAACATTTTTATTTTAAATTATATGATTAATAAATTTGTAAATGACTTACATCCACAAAGGATTGGTTTGTGTAAATCTAGAAACTCCTGTTTGTGCCGTTAAAACGTCAATGTGAACATAAACATCAGGATTATCTTTTTCGAGTCTGTGTAATCTTGCTATTGCCATACCTCCAGGATAATTTAATCCAGATAAACATAACAGGAACATAGCAAATATTGCATTTAAAATTAAATGACCAAGTATACCTAAAGCAAGTAAGCCATTCCATGATGATTTTCCTCGATTCTCCCAACTATTCAGAAAAAGCAAAAATATAATCTTTTTTAATTGTTTTCGTGATTAAAAAAAATTATTTATTTTAGTAAATATTATAAAATAAAAGAATCAAAACTGTAAAACTTACATGCGATGGCATACTGCAGCTACACTAACATTTAATAATGGGAATACGCACATAATGAATCTTAGTTCTTTGTGCGGTAGAAATGAGAACAAAATAATAAATGCTATAGCAGGTACAGTTAAAACTCTTACTCTAGAATCCCATAACATTCCTAATGGCACAAGAAGATAAGATAGTGCCATGCCTCTTGGAAGTGCTGAATAAAAATACCAGAAAAAAGGTGATGTCTAATTATTTCTTAAGGATAATATTTTTTTTCTGTTGTTGAAATTTGATTTTAATGAATAAAAATATGTAAAGGATACACCCCATTCACCACTCTTATTAAGAATAGTATTAAAATAAAAAACTTGGAACTCAGGCCATGATATCTGTTTCCAAAAATAAGAATCAACAGTAATAGTCAAAGCTAAGAGAACAATACCAGATGGTATTATAATTTTTAATGCTCTAAAATAAAACAAGAAAATATAAAATATAGAAAAATAAGACATGATTCTTTCATCAATTAACATTACCTTGATATTGTTATTTTCATATATGCTATATCATAAAGTAAAAATAAACCTAGTAGCATTGCAAGCTCAGCTCTAAATATGATTATAGCTGCTCCAGATGATATTATAAATAATGAATGATTTTGTTTAAGCCATCCAGATAAAGCAATTAAAACTGAAACATAAAGTTAAAAGTCTCTAATTAAAATAGTTTGAATATTTATTTGTTTGAACTCTTACAATCTAAATTTCCTTACCGAAAGGCATAGCCATAGTGTTTGGTAACGTTCGAGTCATGTAATACATGAAGTGGAATTGAGTTACAGTAATTATAACATACCAGTTTACAAACTTGGTACCAAAAATTAATTTCAAAGCATTCCTAAATAACTTTAAGGAAGCAAATACTGCCAAACCTAAAGCAGCTCTTACTAAAAAGAAAGAAAAAATTTGAAAATTAAAAAACAATTTTTTTTAATATATATGCAGAATAAAAAAAATTTACCAATATATTGACAGTAGAATTTATTAAGGTTCCAGTATTTGACAGCGGCAACAGCTGGTGAAGCAATAGCTGAGATTACTATTGGTCCCAAAAATGTTCTTGGCACCACCCCAGGAAACTCATGATGGTCATACTAAATTTTAAAGCGTTTTTTAATTTTTTTCTACTCTTTTTGTAATTCTTATTCAATGTAAGCATGTTTAAAAAAGGAATCGTCACTTTAAATCTACTTCAACTACATATTTAACTGGAGTGCATCAATTTTTGGCAACTTATTAATAAACATTTCAACTTCTAAATTTATCATTAGAGTGTTTTGTATAAATGATCAAGCTGGATGTGGACAACCTGTCAGGTGTATCATATATTTAGCAAGGAGAAACGAAAAAGCAGGAAATTTTGGCAAAACTTATGGTATGCGTCTATATTAAATTGAGAAACCTTACCTCGGTTAAATTAGAACCATGATACAAAAGGTCGTGCATAGCTTGGAGATTAAAGCTTTCTTCCACTTTCGTGAAAGGACAGTAAAACAAATGGACCGCCGCTATCAAGATTAGCAACTGATCCATGGTTTCTGCTTGTATTCGGCTTGATAAAGTGAAAATTATAGAAATTGCGCCATTTGAAAAAGGAGGTGTATGGAAGAGAGAAGCTCGTGTGTGACGTTAAAAATGGTGATGTATTTTCCAGAGCCAAGTCTGCTGCACGCGACCACGACGCCACGACCACATCGGTATTTCGTCGTCTGCTCCGAAACGGAGAATTGTGGATATTTGCTGCTTCTGCTTACTTCCCACGGCAATGTTGCCAATTCAAAGAAACTCGCCAAATATTTCAAACTTGTTCTTACCTTCGCTTCGCTCCGCTTCTACCGTCATAAAGTGCCAAACAGATTGAAAAAACGATTTTTTAAATAAATATTTTTTTAAATCGAGTAGCTTACTTAATTTTAACACTTAATTGATAATTGATAAAAGGAAAGAAATCTTTTATTTAATATGAATAAAGCATCATTTATTGTGAGTTATAAACTGACATATTATGATCTAAGTATAAATGCTGTAAAATTAATTTGACAAAAAACACACTCGCACGCAGACAGACACACACACACTTACACGTATACGCATACTCAAACGTGTAATAAGTATTTCTAATTTTATTTTGATCACAGGCGTATCAGGACAATACGTTATTACAAACTGCACATGATTTTCATTTATTGTACTCGTCGGCGTTCGCTCATCAAACACCAACAACTCCTACATTACTCATTGCTTTTGCGTATATATGACTGGAGTATTTCCTCGTGATAACTACATTGTCTTTATTCGATCGTTAATCTATAAAGATGAGATAAAAACTCGACGATTCATATTGCCATTTTTTCAGTCTAGCTCGACATGCTACACAACAAAGCCGAAAAGAGCTTCACACGCGTCTCAACATATCTGCAGTAATCAAGAGCGAGGATTGACGGTTAAATTTTTAATTTGAATTTATTACATGTCTTCTTTTTTTTTACACTTTTTACAAATGAAAAAAGAGCGAGTGCTTCAAGATAATTTCCATTAGCCCTTTCAAGGGGGGGAGACGGGCACAAGGCGCTTAGAGTGCTAGTCGGGCTTATCGTTTTTAATAGAGCGGATAATATGAGTGCTTGGAGTATAGAAGAGAGAAAGCTGGACGGAGGCGGATAGAAATAAAAAGGAGAGGGGGGGGGTTTAGGGAGAGAGCAGAGTTAGCGTTTGGATCTGGGCGGTGCGCGGGGCTTGTTGTGCTGCATGGAGCTGCATTTGGGTATGTGTCGCTCGGCGGCGGCCTGGTTGAATTTGCGCGAGCAGTGCGGACACTGGGTGTAGTCGCTGGTGTCGGTGGGCGGAGGGGGCGGCAGATCGCTCAGCTTGCCGCCCGAGGCCAGGTGATTCTGTATCTGCTTCGCCGAGCGTATCGCATTTATGAAGTCCTCGTGCTTGCGGCGCCAGTTCGACTTGACCGGCTGGGGCTCGAGTTTTTGCACGCTGGCCTTGCTCTGCAAAAATATTGTCGTTTTTGAATAATTTCTTTTAGATTGTTTCCTTTTTTTTTTATTGTCTAGTTATGATATAAACAGGTTTATACAAAATTACTATGCATTGTTCTATTTTAATTGTGTATCTTGATGTTGCCAGGGGTGGCAGAGTTAAAAATACGTAATTAATTGACATAATTTTATCATATGTGTAAAAGAGTATATTACCCAAAAATAAATGAATAAATTATTTAAAAATATTCAGTTTTTTTACTCTAAATTAACAGTAAATAATTGATAATATAATATTTTTAGTTTAATATTTGTTAATCATACCGTTATATTCAGATCACATTAAATATTATTCAGAATTAAACTTAGCATTTACAATCGTGAATTTATCTCGTTATTTAAATATCTAGTTCCATTAAAACATTTAGTATATTAAAAAAAAATAAAAAACTTAAAAATTTCTTATCTAAAACTTTCATTATTCTCGAATAAAAGCCAACATTCCAGTCTGAGCATACAAAAAGTAGCAAGTACTTAAGTATAAAGCTTTGCGGTCGCTTAAATTATAATGCGCGCTCGTGTACCTGCTTCTTGTGGGTCGGCTTTTGCACGAAGGACTCGAGCTCCGTTCCTCTCACGCGATGCGTTACCGTGTCGAACTGCTTCCGCTTCTTCTGCGATGTTTTGGCACAGATCTGCTCATGGAGGGTTATGCGCTCCGACGTAAAGCGCCGGTTACAAATCTTGCATGTGGTCAGCCCCTCGCTGAAAGCAATTCAATGGGCCAATCAGTTATTTTCTTTCTTATAATTAACGGTGTCGCTGACAGTTTTTTTTTAATAAATGCATTTATATTGTTGCTTTGTATTTTTAATTTTTATATTTGCTTTGTTATTTATGGATGATGCTGTAAGAAGGGTACCTTGGTTTTTTATATATTTTTTTATTAACGTAGAAATAAAAAAAAAGACAACCTAAAAATATCGAGTATTCATATTATTACAGGTTAAAAAATTATAGAACAACAAAACTCAAACTCATAGTACAGATGAAAAATTACAAAAAGTTACATACTCGCTATCATTTCTGGACGGCGCACTGGACCTCTGCGCGGGCGTTGGGGCAGCCGCATTGGCCTTTGCTTTCGCTCGGGCCCCAGTAGAGCCCTGGCTGCTTCGATTCGTCGGCGCGTTTTGGCTCGGCGACACAGTCGAAATGCCCCGCGGAGCTGGCATGACCGGCGTACCTGGCTTCTGCACGGAAGATACTTTCTTTAAACTTTTGAGAACCATCTTTACACTCGCTAATTTTCCCGAATTTCCATTGAGATATCAAGTTCTTTTATAAAGAGAGAGGGCCATGATTATTATTCTCTGAATGTGGCCGTCCCTCCTTTCTCAATGCGTATCTTTTGTTTTTCTTTATCATTCACTTAATATACATAGACGCGCGCGTTTCTGTTCATTGTTCGTTTTAACTTACCTCGTCGAACGATTTGTTTTTCGAATCGCCTGCCGCGGAGTCCGGGGAGTCGACCGCAGACACACTGGACTTTCGAGCTGCGGTTGAAAATCCATTTTCACTGGCAGATGCTATATCGCCGGTAGAGCCGCTCGCTCGATTTGCAAGCTTCGTCGAAGCTTTCGTGGTCGAGCGGCTTTTCTGTTGAAGTGGAACAATGTTTATTAGATAGGTCAAGTTTTTTTGGTTTTGTTTGAGATTAAGTGAATTGTTGCTTTTTTTTTTTTTTAATGTACCTCGGTGCGATCGGGACTTTTCGATGAGGGATACGGGCTCACGTTTTTTCTCACTATGGATTCCGCAGCTTTTATGCTCGAGTCGACTTTCTTCGGGCCGACGTCTGTGCTGGAATTTCTCGTTGTACTAGAGGAAAATTTTTCAGTTTTACAAGTTTGCTCGCTTGAAAATAGGTTTTTTAATCGAGCCACTCGATTGCTAGATAGGAAACTCTGGCTTTTTACCGATGCTGCTTCATCATTTTTAGTTTTCGTGATCACTGAATTTGATACTGATTCGTTGTTTTCGGTTTTCGTTGTTATTGAACTTGATGCTGTTTCGATAGTTTTAGCTTTCGTTGTTACTATATTTGTGACTGTTTCTTCAGTTTTCTTTTTTACGACAGCTATATTTGATGCTGCTGCTTGATTGTTTTTATTTTTTGCAACCACCGAATCTGGCACTGCCTCGTCATTTTTCTTTTTTGCAGCCACTAAATTTGATGCTGCTTGATCATTATTAATTTTTTTAACTACCGAATCCGACACTGTTTCGTCATTTTTCTTTTTCGAATCTACCAAATTTGACGCTGCTTCGTCATTTTTGTTTTTTGTAACTTTTAAGTTCGGCTGCTGCTCTTGCGTAGGTGGACTAGTTTTCATATTAAAATTAATCTTCCTTCTACAAGCTGGCGACTTGGGTTTCACGCTGATTCGTGCCAACTCTATCGAATCTCTCGCCTCCAGCAATTTTTTACTAGCGCTCTTCTTTAACTTGGGAACAATTTTTCTGCGAGACTGTGCTTTTTTACCACCTCCAGATATAGTAGTGAGCGACTTTGCTTTCACAGGCGTCTTCAAGTGCTGAAGCTCTTTATCTCTGGACGTCCTGATGGACCAAGCACTCGTACTCTTCTCAAATCCTTTAATACCACTTTGTTGCAAGCCAGGTAATTTCGCGCCTTCTTTCTCACACGCATTTTCAATGTTAAAATCCGAAGAACTCTGATGAGCGCCTTGCACATCGGGTTTTCTCGTCAGGCTCTCCTGGCTTATCTCCTGGCTTATGAATTCACGCGAGGATTCCTCGGCTTGCGATTTTTTTCTCTCCTTCGCGAGGCGCTCGGTGCTTGCGCGGGGAACCGGTTCCGCGTAGTCGCTCGTATCGGCCCCGATAGAGTCGAAATGCCGGAGAGCCGATTCCACCGAATCGCGCCTCGAGATCTTTTCGCGGGCTTGGATCTGCTCGAACATCATGCGCTTCAGCTCGAAGGAAGCTCGGCGCATGCGGCTGGCTGATTCGCTCGCTGGAGTTTTCGGATTGTCGGCTGCTTCTGTTTCTTTCTCGACTTTTATGGTCTGGTCGGCGATGGTGATTTCTTGGTACTCGGATGGGTGTTCCACGGAGGATTCTCTGTTTCCGCGCGATGGTGTGCTTACCTCTTTCTGGGATATCAAGCCGTCGCCCTGGTCTTCGTTTTCGATGTTTTTCAGGAGGGTTTCTTTACTTTTGTCGAGCGATGCTTTTGTGGTTTCGGTGGTCTTCGTTGCTTTGTACAAATCCGAGCTGAACAGAGACGGTCGTTTTTTGCGGATTGATACAGATGAGGAGTTGAGCTTGCTCTGCTTGCTGCTTTCCAGTGACTGCTGCTCGATGGTTTCCGTGCTTTTCACTTTCACTTCCGTCACTGTGTTCTCCATTTTCGTGACGATAGTCTTGACTTTGCCTATACCATCGGTTTCGCTGCTCTGCTCAATTCTATTGTGACTGCGAATGATCTCACAGATTAAAGGCGTCGACTTCAAGCTGTTCCATTTTTCCGGGAAGTTCTCTTTACCCTTGCTCTTGTGCTCCTTTGATTTTTGAGCGCTACTTTGCTCCTTGGATTTTTTAATAATGGCACATTGTTTCTTAGGCTTTTCTTTAGCCTGACTGGACTTGAGCGAGGAGGAAGTCTTTTTTCTGTCGTCCAAAGTCTTTTTGTTGATCGGCAGCTTCCTGATTTTGAGACTCGCACTTTTGGTCGTTTTCATCACCGTCGATTGCCTGGCAAAATCATAACGCGCGTGCTTATAAAGATCCGAGCCAGATCTGTTAGTCGTTTCAAGATAGAAGTAGGCAGCTGAGAAGGCAATGTACAGTTGAGCGGCATTTCTTCGGCGACTTTCCGGCTTTATTTTTTTTTGTTTTTAGTAGCTAGTCACACATACGGCACACAGAGATCAGCGCTTACACTAGGATAAAGTGTGTTACTGCGTTTTTATAGAGATAGTCTAATACTAGAGCAATGCGATCGTTGGATAATCGCTCGGGTTCACTGTACAAATCAGCTTGGAGGAGCAGCAGTTTTTAGCTTTTTCTATTTACACATCGGTACGTGAAGTACCGGCGTTAATCGCCGAGCGGATGATATAGACACAAAAATTTACAGCATAAACGAGTGTTCCCAGATTTTATTATGATGAAAATGATGATGCTAGCGAGTGGAAAAACCAGAGTTTCACTATTTCTCATGTTAGACATATATGCGATACGATCTATATTAAAAAAATTATTGCCTGCCGTTATGATAATCGACAAACTGTTACTGCGAGCTTTCATGAGTTAGGCGTGGTGGCGCAGAGAGAAAAATATAATGTACAATATTAATAAGAAAATTAAACTCTCCGCGTAGCAGTCTTATTATGCGCGAGCTTGCAGCGTTAACTCACCTGGCGTTCGCTCCCAAGGGACTCGGCTTCTTCGTCGTCGGAGTAGCGTTGCTTTTTCTCAGGCTGGGAGGTTTGGCTTTGGCATCGGCCAGAGATGATTTTCTGGATAGCGGAGGGGCGGCGGGCGAGGAAGAAGCTTGATCCGGTGCATCGTGTAGTATATCCTCGGGGAATTGCTCGTTTTCGATGTCGCCGCTGAAGCGCCGGCGCTTGTCGATGTCGACCGAGTGGAATTTGGCGAGCATGCGGTTACGCTCCATCGCTTCGTTGTCGATCACCTCGTCGATGTTTATCTGCGAACGTTTTGATAGATGTTGTAGAGATTTTTTTGTAGCTTACGGAATGAATGAGATTTGATGTTGTAAATTGAGAATTGTATAGTGTTTTGGATGGTTTCTTTTAATTTCATAATGTTGCTTTAATTTATAAGATTTTTTAAGAGAATAAAGGATTTGAAAAAATAATAATACTGCTGCAATTTAACGGTAAAATTTCATACTCCAAATCGAAAAAGAAAATTTACGTTTATCCGCTGGATTACAGCGCGCATATATGTATGCAGCTTAACGTAACGCATTGTTACTCCGAACAAACAAACAAACAAAATAAAATGTAATAAAAGGATTTAAAAATTTTCAACTCGAACAAACAAACCCCCTTTCCCCGGCCCGCAAAATCCGTTAACCCACCAGCAAAAACGAAAAAGCAAAAGCACACCTCATAAGTCTGACCGTTGCGCGCGTGCCCGTTGAGCTGTTTGAGCGAGGTGCTGTTGTAAGCGAGCGCCTCGCCGTAATCCCCACGACTGGAGGCGAAAGATTCGCGCGAGATGTTCTCGCGCTGGCCGACCGAGTCCTTATAAAGCACGCGGCTAGCCGCGTAGGATTCTTTAGCATAGCTCTCCCGCTGCTGCTGCTGCTGCTGCTGTGGTGGTGGTGCTGCGACGGCGCGATTAGCAGCGCCGACGTTGCTGTTGACGTCGGGCTTGCTGGTAGCTCGTTTCGGGCCTAGAGTAGCCCGGCGGGGGCCGGCTTTCGTGGCGGCGGGTTTTCGCGGCTTGCCGTTGAGAGGCTCGAGGGGGTAGCTCTTGTCGATGCCCTTGACGTTGGTCTGGCGTCTCTCGTCGAACATTTGTCTCACCTGCGGAACGGATGGTAGATGAGGCTGGTGGTAATGGGGGTGTGGGAGGTGATGTGTAGGCGTGGGTGGACAGTGACCCGGTTTTAGTGGAGCTCGGGCCGGGCTGCAGTATGGTTATATTGATTTTTAACGTTTACAGGGGCTTCTTTAGTTGGTATGTTATTTTGAGATGGTTTAGTTTGATAAAGCTTGCTTCTTCTATTACAGTTGAGTTTTTTTTTGTAAATTGGCTTTTTTTCAAGTGCTAAATTGAAATTCGAATTGGCAAAGAGTTACTGCACCGAAAAATTTTTACCCCTCAACGGATTATGCAAAGTTCATAAATATCGAAAGATATACTGCCTTGAAAAATTCACGAGCATCGTCCAATTACGTCAGACTAAACTTTTTAAATATTACATATCATAAAACATTCAGCCGGGCTCGGCTCGATAAATCGTTAAAATTTTCGCCTCGCTCAACTACCCTCGCATTAACTAGCATTCACAAAAAACAATCCCAGCCCTCCTCCAAAATACCCATATAGTTATTCCAAACCCAAACTCACCTTGCCAGCATGACTCAGACTGTTACCATGACTGGAACCATTGGAACCGCTGGAACCAGCGCTGCCCCTCTGAGCCACCTGGTGTGCGCGCTGCTGCTGCTGGTCGTAGAGCTGCAGCAGCTTCTGCTCCTTCTCCTGCAGCTGCCTCTGCTGGAAGCGGGCCTGCAACAACAGGAGAGTGTCGTGAGTCCGGACTTTCGAGGGCAGCAACACTTTGCCGGCGCTCGCGCGACGCAGCTCCGTTGTTTTTACGCCGCGGCGCGACATGGATTGCTGGCGGGCTGTGTATATGACAGGCGCGCGTCTCGCTACAGCGGAATTCAGAGGCAGACTGTGGGAGCCGGTCCCTGTGTGTATACCGGCAAAGCTAGCCCATCGATTTCTGCACACCTAACCTACATCGCAGTCACGAGGTTACTAAACTCATTGGTTATACCGAGCTCTCTGTGCGCCGTGCATGCAATCATTCCGACGATTCAGCCTGGGGGCGGAAAGTGTGTGGGGGGGTTGTGTAGGGGCATGTTGAGATTGATAAGAGCGATGGGTTGTACGACGGGGAGCTTTTGGTATGTCCGCTCGGCTGATTGATTGGAAATGCGTGTTGGTTGGAAGTGTTGGGTGCATTAAGTATTGATTTAAAAAAAATAATGTTATTTGAATAAAGATTATCTGATTTTTATTAAAATTTTTTTTTTTTTTTTAATAGTCACGAAATATAATTACTCAGTTATGCAAAGCAAGAATAAGATTGTATAGAAAAACAGATATTAATTAATTTAATAATTAATAAAAATAATGTTTACGTAATTGATTTTGTTGATACGAGAACCAGCACCGAATAGAATTTCTTTGTATTTATCAGCAAAGTCATCTCGTAGGTATATTTTATGATTCATAGGAAGCGCACTTCTAAAAATTGATTTACATAAATGCAATAATTTGACAAAGTTCCCTCTAAGTCTCCTATACAATAACTCTATATATTCAACAGTATCAATCGATATATACTTGCATTCATTAGAAAATATGAAAACAATGTTCTTAAAATAGAAAGTTATTAATACTATTATGTGAGAAGATAGAGGGCTAGAGTGTAAAGAAAATCCTGCATGCGTCTTAGTATATGACTCATACAGAATATTCGAAGCAACTAGTGGTAACAATTAATTAATAACATTATTTCATTCATGAATAACTGCCTGTATACTACTCTATAGTATAAATTTGTTTCTACTCCAATACCCCCGATGCATACGAAATTGTTTGTTTACATTTTAAAAACGATTTCAAAAAAGCAAAATCATCCGTGGAAATCACTTAAATCAATAGATACAGATTTAATAGCGCCGTAAATTACGCCATTATTTCACATCCCATTGTCAGTTTCCCAGATAGTACTTTAAGAGCAGCCTTTAGAGCGCTTTCTTCATAAAAAATCTACTTATATGTTACGAGGTTGTTAAAATTCACGCCCGAGCGCTTAATTTACGAGCGCTCGGAGTAAAAGACGGCTATCGTCGCGATACGCTGTCATTACACTGAATCCTTTTATTTTTTTCTATTTTTTTTTTTCCCAGAATACGAATATATAGTTTAAACCGAAGATAAATGCCCGCGCCGTCAGACGTGAATTGTCGGCCGTATTAGTTTAACAAGAACGCAGATAGCAGGCGACAGGCATAATTAATCGCTCGATTTGCAATTACGATTGCGAGCTCGCTCCGCGGCGAAATCGCGCGTAAGACTTATGGCAGAGGGCGCGCCTCCCCGTCAAAATCTACGTCTGCTCTATCGTAGCTTGCGTATAAAAAGCAATAAAAACCGACGCGGCTCGTTGCCTCTCCAAGCGCGCGTCGATCGATCTCCGGGCCGTCCAAATCCAAGACATTACAGTCGATTAGCTATATCGCGCGAGGAGAGCGAGCGATCATTAGTCCGCTCGCTGCGGGAGAAAGAAAGGAAATTAATCCGCTTATGCTACGGAGTGACGACATCCGCCGAATGAGTCGGCCGCGAGCGAGGAAGGAGAATCGCTCCGCGAAGGCTGCCCGCGCTCGCCTATATACTCCTAAACATGGTCATGTGTGTCAGAGTCGCGCGAGTCACGTTACGTTTTTAATCGCGCCGATGTTTTTTCTCTCATCTCTCGCGCTTAGATTGAGCGACATTTATAAGTATTCGCGAAATCTTGCGTTTCTAGATGCGCTGGGAGTATATTTACCAGCATGTCGAAGCTTATGCTCGTGGGCGTCGTCTGCATCTGCGATTCCGCGACGATCCACGCGCTCTTCTTGTTTACGGAGATGTAGGGCGGCACCGTGTTTTTTGGAGTCACCATTTTTTTTCTCTTGCTCTTCTATTTACACTCGATTACTATTGCCACCGCGCCGATTTCGTCAAACCCACTCGAAAGTTTCAGTCGCGCGCCTGCTTAGAATCGGCGGCACGTGTAGGGTATTCCGCGTGGCAGCTGTCTCATGCGGCCTCGCTCGTAACGATTTTGTCGAATCCTTTCTTTATTTACTTCCTTCGGCTGCGAGGACGAGCAGCAATAATCAAGTCTTCCTAAAAGTGGAGCCATGCTTTCGCCGATGGCTCTCGAGCGCCGATCGCGCCCGGATATAGACGATTCTAATTGCGCGGACGTCGCAGAGAGGCCGAAAGCGCTCGAGCAGTCAAGGTCCCATAATTAAAATCGCTCGGCTCTTTAATACAAATATAGCTCTGCGATTGTGTTTCTCTCTCCGGCGGTTATTGGAGCTGCAAGATTGCAATTGAACTTCCGCTTCTGATGCCTCTTGCGCTTAGAGTAGATTTATATTTATGCGTTTGCACTCGAGAAGCCCGACTCACGGCGCCCCTTGGCTCTCTGAACTATCTCATACTCGGCTGAGCGTTTTAATGAGCGCGGCCACGTGCCTGTTATACTTCTCCGGCGAGGCCGCAGCCGCGAATGCGGAGGATAAGAAAAAAATCGCTGCACTCTTGGGGCGCCGATCGGCCGCGTGTATACTTTCACTGCTCCTCCCGCGATCGCTCGATTAGCACTGTTGTCGCAATCATTGATTTTTCGCTCTGCCCTTTGCCGCTCTCTGCACACCTTGTGTACACACGGAGAGACGGAGATAGCACTGAGTATACCGTGGAGGATGTATAAACACGAGCCTCTTGATTATATTGCGCGCATCGGTTTCAAGTTCAAATATATCGAACGTCTTAACCGATCGTCCGGAATCTTACCCCTATACTGTTAACAATACTATCTCTCACTAGAACACGAGATAGTACCAAGCGTAAAAAAAAAGAAGAGTTGACAATGAGCAGCGCGACGACAGTTACTATCACAACTGCGGCGGTTACTTCCGCTAGCCGTTAGGGCTATCGTTCGTATTACCGCGCATGCGCTAACGCGCGCGAACACGTTGTCCTGCGGGCGGCCGCGGGGGGTGGAAAAATGAAGCGAGGGGGGAAGGGGGGAGCTGCCTATTACTCACGCGAGCACGCAAAAACTCGATTCACACTTTAGCCGCGTGCACGAGTTTGTTACACGTTATGTTTAGCGGGCGTCGCTATGCTGCCCCCCTTAATAATGCAGAGACGCCGGCGATTAAAAGTCGTGTGTTACGCTACTTGTTGCGGTATATAGGTATGTAACGACGCGCCCGCTCGAGATTAACATATTTTTAATGAGGCTGGGACCAGCTCAGGGCTGGACTGTGCGCAGAGCCGACGATTACGTAAAGCCGATGCGCTCTCGTTTGAGCATCAGGGGGGGATATATAGGTGATATAACGAGGAGATCGATCGACATTGGGACCTAGGCGAGTATAGGCGGCTCTCTCCGCGTAAATAGCGATACATGCAGCGCATAAATCTCACTGCGCAGTGGAGATGTTGAGCCGACGTCGTCGGGCGCGGGTTCGGAGAGCTCACTTATTCATGGAGGGCGAGCGCGCGTTTAGCCGCTTGCGGCCTTGCCAAACCCTCGGCGTGTGTTTGTGAGTGTGTATATCACACGTGCTCCGGCATCGATCGAGCTGAAAATCCATCCCGATCGAATTTAACGCTTCAACCGCGCGCGCGTATACACCTTTGCTACATACGTTAACACACGCGGTTAAGTGTACGCGGCGAGTCTAGATTAATCAGGCACGCGTATATTTTTTTCCATATTTACCGAGAACTCGCGTGCTGTTAGCTGTATATATACAGACTGTCAAAGAGAGGGAAGGGGGAGTCTGTAATACCTCTCAGCGGCATAAATTTCTACGCTGTCGCTCGGCTCGTTTAACGAGGGGCTACATTAGCGTCTCCGCGCCCGCTTAGCGGTATATAACGGCTGGATAAATAATTCGCGCGCGCTTCAATTTATACAAGTGTCTGCAGGCGCGCACGTTATTCCATAACGGCGCCGGGGCCGGCTCTGCCGGTTAAGCAGGATAATTGCCGGCCCGCGGATGAGCATTTAGGCCTCTCGCCTCGTAATTTGCTCGAGAGTCTCTGTGTGTGTATGTGTGTGTACGAGTGCACAGCCAGCCGGATCGAATCGCGCATGTTGGTATGTATATAGGTGGAGGACCGTTAGCATGTGTGTGTATATAGGAGGCCGCGCCTCGGCGAGCTAGTATAGAGCCGGATCAGAAAAATCTCATTTTCGCCCGATGATCCTGTTCGAGATTTTATTTGGCGCGCCTTTTTAGTTTCGTTTTAAGCACGCCGCGCTGGATCTATATATATATATATTTATGTATATAGGGAAAGACGGAGGAAGAGGCGACTTTTAAGGACCATCGAGCGCCCACGCAGCCACGATCGTCGCCGATTCTTAATATATATAAACGAAACGCTCCGAGCGTATATACATAAAACCCACGCGCGCGCAGGAGTCTAAAGGCTGTTGCTAAGTTGAAATAATTATACCGATCCGCGCATACACGAGTGATTAATTCCTCAGCCGCGGCGTCTCGGCTCATAAATCAAGCTAGCGTGCGCTTTTTTATTTCACGAGAGCGCGCGCACTTCTCGAGATAGAGTCGAAACGTTAGCGCATCGCGAGAGGATGTGTATGTATATACACAGAGGCGAGGTAATCCCTCTTACGCCGAGGAAAGAAAGTAGAGTATATATATATACACATTGCGGTAGCGCGCTGAAAGATGCAGGAAGTGACGTCAGAGGAGCGGCTGCGCGCCGGGGCAGGATGGTTGGCCAAGCTGCGGAAGGTCGCGGTTGACAGGCCAAGCGTCTCCGGACGCGTCTACCTCAATTTCATTCCACTTCATTCCTCGCCTTCTACTCTCTGCGCGCCCACGATGTGTATATATACCCGCACCTCTCCCTTTCTTCTAGACCACGAGCGCGCTAACTTTATACTTGTCCTGTATTGTATATACACTGCGGGCTATGTGGTGAATAATTTTCGCGATATTGGATGTTTTACTCCCTGTGTTTACACGCAGCTGTGTGCTCCCTTGGGTTTAAAAGCCAAACATCGGAGTGCCCTAATAACGACGCGGCAACTCGATTTTACCTTCTCCCCGATGCAGCGCGCGGTATTTAAAAGATCAAGGCTCGCGCGAAAGGCTCTCCTTGAAACACATTTCTCAACGATCTCGAACGCGCTCTCACTTGACGCTCGTGATTTCTTGTAATAAACATACACATCTCGTTGAATTTTTTATTAATTCTCACCTGCAGCAGCTGGAGGCGCGAGGAGCTCTGGGGCGCTGCCATTGTCTCGGCGAGCGAGCTGGCTGTCGATGCCCTCCGCCGACTCTGCCCCGTCTGGCTCTTCCCTGGAAACGAAAAGTCCCACGATTTAACATTTAATTACGTGAGAGAGGGAAAAAAATGCGCTCTCGCCGGGGCCGGAGAGTTTAAAGTGCACGCGAGAGCTGCCTGCGATCTGCCGGCTCGGGCTCGTGCGATATGTATATGTATGTAGAGCTGCATGCTCGGCTGAGCGCTGGGGTTCGCTCGGATTTTTTTCATTGCTCGAGCCCTTAAGGATGTGCGGAAAGTTGTGCGGGAGCGAAGTTTTTTGTTTATTTTGTGATTTATGGAAGGATGGATGGATTTTTTTGGTTTTATCTTTTTTATTGAAATTGTTTAGGTAGTAGTGAGATGAGTGTTTGAATATTGTTGTATACTGCGTAGTACGAGGAATTGTTTGCCATTTGGGGAATTCGAAATTAAAATAGTTTTTAGAATTACAAACTTTTCCATTAACAGTTAGAGGAATATTTAGAAATTCTGAAAATTTTAGTGAAATTTCTCTGTTATGATTTGAGATATGATAAAAGTTGTAGATACTGCGCATCAGAATATATGCATTAAAATTTTATCATCCTTTATACGTAGAACGCATTTAAATTTCATATAAAGGTATTTTTTTGAAACCTGCTTTCTAAAAATATCATACTTTTATAGAATGTTTATTAAACGTACATTTATCGATAGTTTTAATCAAATCTGATTTGATTCGGGATCGAATTTCCTTAATTGCCCGAAATTGTGTACTTTTAAAGGCGCATCGCTTTCCTTTAAATTTTAAATTAAAACAGTATTTTCTCAAACATTGCGTTCTTAATTTCTTCATTTTTTAGCAGTTGATGCGATGAAATTTAAAGCCGCGATTACTTTTTATTATTACTTTCATAATATTTTAGGTAATGCGAACTGCATTTGCCAAAAATATCGAAATATGTTTATTTATTTATTCATTTTTAACCGAGTAAAAAGCTTTTACAAAATCATAAATATTTTGTGAGATAAAGCATTAAGTGGCTGCGTCATCAGCTGCTGAAGTTTTATGCATATACATAAATTTTTGGCCAACAAAATATTGTATATTTTAATTTTGTAATTTAAAACACTTCGATAATCCACTTTATTAATGGTCTATTTATTCAAAATCGTAAAATAAAATTAATAAAAAAAATTAATAATACAACAGATATAAGTACAATTTAACCCAGTGTAACAAAGAAACAAATTTGAAACTTGAATAAATCATATATATTTTATGCGTACACGTACTGTGTACGGGTACCAGTCTGTTTGAATGTCAATATTTAATAATAGACATAATTATGCAATTGTTACGGAGTAATTACTAACGGCAAGGTCATGTGCATTTAATAATGTCAATATGAATAGTCGATGTTACGGGGTTATACCGTAGCACATCCGTTTATAAAGCTGATACTATAATAAAAACTTTAAAGAGCGTTGACGATCCCGTTTTTCTGCGATGAAAAATGAACTATTGATTTACAGCCCAAAGTAATGAATCGATAAACATCAAGCTTTTATTTATTTTTTTTTATGCTGTACCTCGGTTTGAATATGTCTAGACAAGACTGCCGAAAACACAAAAAGTTAAAAACATCAAAATTACATGTCACTTGTAGTTGCTATATCAGATCTTATCTTGGAAACTGTCATGTGAAAATTTCAAAAGCGATCGAATATTTTAAAAAGCTTTTGATAAAAATGAAAAACAAATTTTGATCTAAAAGAAAATCTTGTTAAATTTATAACAGTATATTCGGCTCGTAATTCAAAGTTAAAGTTGGCTATGAATCTGTAAATTGTGGACTTTATTAAAACTCCGTAATTATATATTCCTTTACACCGTTATGAAATTAGCATGAACCAATTCATTGTGGACCAAAATGTTACAAAAGTCCATGATTAATGCCATTCATTTAAAAACGTTGTTTCCTATTTTGTAAATTTGGAGGTCACCTTGATTTGACAAATTATACTATAGAGTTATACTCTCATCCACTTTTAATGACGATTGACTTCATTTGGTAGTGTTACGTAAGTGATATATTTTAATTTTTGTTTTCATAAAAATAACGATAATTACCCACCATTATTTAAGTTTTAAGAAAAACTCGTCAAATATTCGCGTGACATTTACGTTGATTCCAAAGCCATGCGAAAATACGTTAATTATTAACGTCCGATATTTAACGAGCTAGGCTTTAAATTAATAATGGCCCTTGGAGCGGCCAGACGATGTAGTAAAATCAAAATAAACGGCGGACATTCAAAACTATGTCGTATCTGCGTGATCCAGCCGCGAGTGAGTCATGAGACATTGCGTGACGTAAGCGGTTCCGCTGCTCTTTATGGTCAAAAGTTTACAAGTTGTTTCAGCGTGACAACAAATCATGAGACTTTCCCCGAAATACGCTTTTAAACTTGGCAACAGCGAGCGAGTATGGCTCGAGTTTTCTTTAATCGAGTGCATCCTCTTATGCTACACTTGTGCTGATTGCATTTGAATTTTTGAATGCTTGATAATTAAACCATCAATTACATTTTAATTTTAGGTGTTATTAAAAAATGGGTAATGTCAAATGTTAAGGTGAATGGTTTTAGGTAAATGACAAGTTTACTTTTTAAAAACAAATGTAAATAAAAAAATCAACCATTATTTACAGAATAAAACACATTTTATGTTATTAAAACAGTTTTTTAGTAATCACATTATTTACACTCGGCACTCAACAATCCAACAAAATCTCAAAGCGAGAAGAATAAAAAATCGCCTCAATTACCAATTCGATCTTGCCTATTACAATTTCAAATGCAACCGATCCATCTCCTCCACACCGATAACAACTCCCATCTCAGCACACACCAACCAAAAGCGCATCCATCCAAACCCATCCCCGATACATAATCTCAATCAATCCTACCCACAATAATTAGCTCAATACCAACCTTAATATCAATCCCTCGCCTCAAAGCCGCAGCGGCGCGCTGAAGAAATCGTCCTCTGGCTGGAGAGAGGACCGGCACTGTACTGGCTCTCTCGGCTCTCCCGAGCGAGTTACTTGCTCCCGCTCCCTCCTCGCCGTGGCGCTTATACTTATTCTTTTCTCTCGGCGAGTCCTTCGCGCTCGAGAGGAGCTGCTATGCTCTCTTCTGCTGCGAGCCGGGACTTTGGGAGGGAACGAGCCGGGCTCGGCCCACGCACAATACACATTGCCAATTCATTCGAAGCGCGAGCGCGCGCGAGCCACTTTCTTTTCTCCGAGGCTGCGCTGGCTTTGTACGCGTGAGCTGACTTTCGCGCGTTTCCCGAAAAAACAACGCGGCTTTCGAATGCTCGGATTTGATGTTTGCGCGACGGATTACGGCTTTTTTTCGGCGGCTTGATGATGGGTGACGAGAGGTTGCGCAAGGAGTGACGATGTGGGATTAGCTGGATCGTGCGCTGTTATTAAAAAAGAAGAACTGGTGCAGGATTGTAGGTATGAAATGGGAATTTCGTTGCGTAAGCTTTAAACACGCCGGCAATTAAGAGTAAACGAGTTTTAAGGAATGTTAATCACCCAATCAGCAACGTAACGTCCCAGATCAACCTCTCAAAACATGCGATTCCCAAACTACCATTCCCCATAATCCCACCATAACTGTCCCATCGATTAAACCAGACCGAGATGCTGCATATATCCTCCAAACGCACGCAGCCGTTAAAAAAAAAACAACATCGTCCCGATAATGAAATTAAAACGTTAGCCGAGCGAGAGGCCGTAAACGTCGGCGGGGGCGTACTGAATAATTAATAAAGAGCAAATGAAAATGGATCGCCGCGGAGATAGAGCGAGGCGTGCTCCGTCACGTCGCTCATGTCTCGGGAATATTAGACTAGCTGCGCGCGGGCCGCGAGAGACATCGATCAAGTGCTGCCCTGTGTGTACATATCTCCAAGACGACGCCGGTACCAGGGCCGCTTCCTCGAGCCATCGACCTTTGCGACTCGATATGCTAAAATACGCGAAAACATATCCGGCGAGTCGTGACTGTCTACTATATATCCCGCAGTCGCAGTTAAAGCCGAGCCGTCGTTGGAGAATATCGCTGGGAGAGTATAGAGAGCGCGTTGCGTGGGCGGATGGAGAGGCAAGGATCGAGATTAGGATCTATATACTCGCGGCTCGGAATCGAGTTTGCCGCTCTCTCTCTCTCTTGCGTATATATAGCTAGAAATACACCTGTATGAGCGCGGCTCCGTATATGCACGTTCCGATACTCGGCTCGATTACCGGAAAGCGCTGCAAGAACGAGCGATATATAACCTCCGCTTATCAGCCGTATACGTATACTTCCGATTCCCGTGCGGTTAAAATGCGCCGCTGTAAGGCAGAGTCCTGCCGTATCGGCGAAGATAGTAGGTCGCCGATGCGGTTCCGGTTACAGGCGCACAGGTGGCGCTGCGGCTCGGCCGTCTGAGCGCATTGCACGGCTCCTCCACTTGTGTGGGGGTATACAGAGCGACGGCTGACTAGACTCGTCTTTTATTACTGCAGCCACCCCCGCGCGCACTTACTTACATACTTGCGCTCTTGCCTCGATGCTCGCCTTTTTCTCTGCTTAAGTTTCGTTTTTTTGTTAAGGGGAGGAGGTTTTTTTTGGGTTGCTTTGACATTGGGAGGTGGTAATCGGTAGTGGGTATACGGAGTTTTACGGTATTTTTAGCGGGCTTTGATGTCGGTCGAGCGAGATGCGATCGATTTTAATTTGAACGCTTTTTTTGCCGCCGGCCGACAGCTGGAACGTCGAGAGAGCCCGGCGAGCCTCGAATCGAGACGGATCGCGGAAGTTGAATTAACGAAGCGGTTCGCCGCGAACGTGGATTGTTCGGCTATTTCGAATGACAAATGACCTGCGGCGGATAATTTGTGGGACATTATTCTTGCCTATTACGATCGGCTCTTGCCGTTAATCGCCATTACAGAAAAATCTCTCAAACCCGCTAATCGCATTAATGAAGCGTGAAAAATTTAATTCCCTATTAAAACCGATGGATTTTTTTTGTCCAATCCGTAAAACAATAACGCGTAATAACGGATAATCAAGGGAGATTTAGCAGCTGATCGGGACGCCCGCGCAACATTGATAATCGCATTATTTCGCGCAGTAATTAACATTCGGGGGAATTATGGTTGCGCTTGTCGAGGGCCGCATAAACTTCCATAAAATTGAATACGCATGCGCGCAAATATGCGCCCCCTCGGCTTAACAAGCCATTCTAGCCTGGGCGGCAGGCGCGCACTATCAAGCTAAATGCCATCGGTGTGTATCGCGAATAAAGCAAATTAGTTTTGAAATGAACTACCTCGCGACTGCGGATATATAGCTGCTTACGTCAGCCTCCGTGCGTTTTGCTTGTTTCGAGTGCTTTTTAGAATAATGCATATATAGGCCGTAAGAATTCGCTCGGGTATTTATGTCGCGCTTAGCGTTTATTAGATAATTAATGGAAATTAGCCGCTTGATTGACGGCGGCGATTATCCTTTTGCGTAAAATGAAGGATCACACGCGAGTTGCCGTTGGTCCTTGAGCTAGAAAAGAGGCGTAGGTGTGTGGGGTATATGTCGTAAGTATATGAGGAGTGGAAGATCAAACACGTAAGATCTACTGTAAAGACGTGAAGAGCGCGACCTTCGAACGAGTTGGATACCTGTCGGATGTATATACTTTCGAATGTGTTATGATGTGTCGCATCCTACTCCTTTAATTACGGCTGCTTCTGTATAGGCTTACGTTTAGTATATGACTATCGAGATAAAATCACGCTATATTCGCTGTCAATGGCCTAAAAAGCGAGTAGTTTGCTTGAATTTTTTTCTAATACACACTAAAAAAGTTAGCTCATAAGCAAGACGCTCGAAAAGTCCAAGAAAGATAAAGAGAGAATCGAGACGCAGTGCGGTGCATCTGGCCCGGCGCAGGCCTCGGGGCAGCTTCTTGTCGAAATCAGACTCACAGATGAGCTCAATTCCCGAGGTTTTCCGCAGGTCAGCCACACCGCGACTATCCACACACGCCTATATACACGTCTGTGTGCAGAGCGCAGAATGTACAGGCGAATGCAGCTCGAGAATGCAGATGCTGCGCGGCCGTAGGCGAATATAGACAGGCTGCCAGGGGGAGGGCCACTACTTGCCACTGGGCTAAGAGGCATCTGGGTCAGAGAGCTCGCGCGCGCTCTGGCTTTTCAACCGCAGAGCGCCGTGTTTTGTTATACCGTCTCTCTGCATCATTGTTGCTCTCGGCGCCCGTGCGCTCAACTTTTCTCCCCCCCTCTTAGCCAAGCACAGCTGAGGCAAGTTGCTGCTCTTGGCTTGTGCATCTCTATATCTAACGTGGCACATCTCACCTCTCATCCTTCACTTCTCATCCTCGCGCGCGCAAGAGAGAGGCAGAAATATACATCGCGAAAACTTTTAGCGCCAGGCTGCGGCGCGCTTATAGCGGAACCTTTCTCCCCCCCTCCGCAGGCCGAGTGCAGCAGCCGTTCTTAAATTTCTCTATCTCGCATTTAAAGCGTGCCTTCTTTATACCGGCTGAAGAATGAGCCCCAGCGCTGCCTTACGAATGCATTCGCCAGATTTCCTATCTTTTTCGCCCTTTTCCGCTCCTTCCTCTTTTTCTACCGCTCTACTTATAGACCCGAATACGCGCGCGCATAATAGACTCTCTGGAACCGTTTGCTTTTTCTCCTTCTCTCCCCCTCCTTTCTTGTATATATATTTATTCGCAGCTGTGTGTCGCCTGGCTGAGAAAGCTTTGATCAAACCCAGAGCGAATTGTTCTGTTTGCTTTCGCTTTTCCCCTTTCTGTCTCCGTATAATAATAAACGCTCGTCAGCAGATCTCTAATCGGGCGGAGCATTAGGAAGCGGCGAAAAAATTCCATCAAGTTTACCGGCTTCCTATCCGCCTGGGAAATAAGGAGTGCGTTCCCGAGAAAACGTCTCGAGTTCTTTGCTATTCATAGGGCTCTTCTTTTACAGAGTTTTGCCAGCGCGCGCGGGCGATGAATAATATTAAGTATCCGTGTTTTTACAACAAACTTTCGGCGTCATCCGCAAGAAATTAATTTGAAAAGTTTTCAGTTTCCGCGGAGAGCCCGCTGTCTTATCCCCGGGCCGGCTGTATATAGCAGCCTGCGGAGGACAAAAAACGAAGGGAAGAAGAGAGCCAACCAAGTGACGCCGTTGTTAACTGAGCTCTTGCACTGCTTCTTCTTGCTCCGCTCTATAGTTTTCGCCTAGCTGCGGGAGATCCTCGCTTTCTCTTTTCGAAATTTCATCCCTTTCTTGCACCGGCTCTTTGTATAAACATCTTCCATTTCACCATTCAATAAACTCACTGTTTTAAAGCTCTCTCTCTCTCTTGCCCCGGCTTTGTTTATCTTGTTCAATTCAGTGGACGCTTCCAAGCAATCTAGCTTAACGATGCAATAGAGCTTTTCATAGGAGATTCAGTGATGACTTTTTTCAGGGTTATTGTTCGAGTCAATTTAAATGCGCGATTAATGAATTAAAGGACGACGGGTCAGTCGTTGGGTTGTTTATTAACAAGATGAGTAAGTTAAAACGTAATTATTCGCTTTCGCTACTAGATTGCGCTAAATTGTTTTCGCGAAGCGACGAAATAGTTTTTCGAGAATGGGGAAATAAAGTAATTTCTGGTTTAGGACGTCAATTAAAAAGGTGTTGACTTGATAATCAATTTAGTAAAAAGATTGCCAATCCTACAGTAATAAGACAATTCTTTGAAACAAAGAATTAGAAAGAACGGCATTTTTCAATTTCAACTAAAATAAACAGTATAATGGCAGAATTCTTATCTAAGAATTAAAGTGCCAAGTGTTCTGCAGATAAGTGAAAATCCGAGGGGCATTCATTCTGGAAAGATTCTATAAATGGTTACAGATTTCAAATGGATTTCGATAAACTTAATAATTATTTCAATTAAAACTTCACGTAATAATGGTTATAATTCAGAATGAATAATACCTTTTGCAAAATAGAATATAGTGGAGTGAAAATGGGCTATTTATAAAACAATTTGATTCTTACATTCATATTAAAATACTAATGGATTCAGTAGTTTTGTCAAATTAAGATTTTATTCATATTTTCTTTAACCGTAAGAGGTCAGGCGATAAGGAATTTCAAAAAACCTTTTTCTTGTTTTAGAAAAGTGGTCTAAAGTCTAAGTCCAGAACATTATTGGATTAATTTAAAGTTAAATATTAGTCGGTCAATGACTTTATGCCAAATGGCATTTGCCAGTCCTCTATAAGGGTTAATTCAAATTTCGGTGCGTTTATTAAACACCCTTTTGAGATCCGTGAATTGAGAAATAATTAAATTATACAAATTACATTTAATTAATAAGTTTCATTAAAGAATCTTAATAACACAAACAACTCACGAGTGGCTATATATTGCAGCACCCGAGATCGCTAAAAAGGGAGGAAGTTTTCAATATTTCACAAAGTGAATAGCCCATCGACAAATCCAAGTATACATCGAAACTAAAAACAAATCAAACCTTACAGACCCTTTCTACTCTCTAAATTTAAATCAGTAAAATTCACTGATAAGGAGTGAATATTCACTGATTTAAATTTACAGAGTAAAAACCTCCCAAACTCACCTTCCACCTCCACATCGCTCCTCAAACCCGCAGCAGCATTCCCAACCTCCGGCACTATAGCAAAACCCCAAGGCGGTCTCCGCGAGAAGCGAAAAGTCGAGAGGTCGAGCCTTCCTCGCTCTCCAGATCGCTGATCGCCGAGGGATGTTGCTCGCCAGCATATAGAAAGCTCACTCTCACTCTATATACATCCCCACAGCGTGTCGCGCTCTGCGTCTGCGCTAGGGCGGCGCGCGCGCGCGGGAGGAGGCTCGCGCCGACGAGTCGAGGGCGCCGCGCAGCGGGGGTCGGAGGTGTAGGAGGGAGAGGAAGAGCATAGCGGAGAGAGAGCGATAGGAGAGTCCAGGCCAGAGTAGTCGGCGGTGGTGGTGCGCGGCGGTGTGTGGTGTGTGCGCCTGCTGAAACAGACAGTAGAGAGAGAGACTGAGAGGGAGGAAGGGAGAGAGAGAGAGAGAGAGTGAGTGTGGCCGCCGCACGCAGGGAGTGTGATATGCCCAGCGTCGCTCTACGGCCGCGCGCTAAGAACACGAGAGAAGAAAGCGAGGATAGAGCTTGCACCGCCGCGGTTGCACTACCGACAATCCGTCCATCACAAGTCCAAACCCGCTGCTGCTGCTGCTGCTGTCGCCATCAGCCCCGCGGAGAGTGAGTGAGTGAGCGAGAGAGGGAGACTCGCGAGAAAAATGGGGCGTACGCGAGAGGCGGCGAGTCGCGGATCGATCGGGAAATAACCTCGCAGCACTGAGCCAGCGCGCGCCGAGCGCCGTTAGCCGTCTGTGTATAAGCTCGAGAGCTGAGGCTAGCTCTCTCTCTCGCGCGTTTACTACGAGGAATACGCGCGCCACTCTCCGCACTTTCGGTATATATATACACACGCAGAGTGAGTGCCGCCGCGAATTGCCTCCCCCGAGAGTGTGCAGTGTATAGTCGCGCGCTGCCGCGAGCGCGGGGAGGTTAGGTGTGCGTGTGACATAGAGCCGCGCGTTTTTCAGAGCGCCATGCCAACGGGGAAGTGCGACTTTTAGTCTAAGCCCACCGCGGGAGATGGCTGGACTCGATCTCCAGCGCGGGCTAGGCCCGGCAGTGAGGTTAGCTCTCCTGCTGCTGTGCGCGGGCTGGACTAGTGGCTTTCTGTTGGACGGCTCGGGCTCGAGCTACGCGCAGTTCCCGAAATGGAACGCCGCGCTTAACGGCAGCCTCGAGTTCGAATTCAAGACGGAGCAGGGCAACGGCCTGCTGCTCTACACCGACGACGGCGGCACCTACGACTTCTTCGAGCTCAAGCTCGTCGAGAGCGCGCTGAGACTGCGCTACAACCTGGGCGGCGGGGCGCAGATTCTGACGGTCGGCCGTGACTTGGGCGACGGCCACTGGCACAAGGTGCACATCTCGAGGAATAATGAGAACACGACGCTGAGTGTGGATGGGCTGGCGGCTACGTCGACCTCGAGGGGCAAGGAGTTCGAGTTCGGCAAGCTGTCCGGCAATTCGGACGTCTACGTGGGGGGCATGCCCAGCTGGTACAACAGCAAGCTCACGCTGCTCGCCCTGCCCAGCGTCATCTTCGAGCCGAGGTTCAACGGGCTCATCAGGAATCTGGTTTACGCTGATGGTGATAATGTACTGCCCAGGCGACAGGAGATCAGGAGCCGGGACCTTAAGGTGAGAATGAATAAATGATTTGACTCTTGGTCTTGTTCGACTTAGGCCAAGACGATGAAATTACAGGTGCATGTTAGTTTAAGTATTTGGGAAAAATACAACGCAAATAAGGACACGCGAGTCCAGCCATTTGAATCATACTAAAACAGGGAGAGTCACTGTGGTGTAACTTTTATTTGTAGGCGCTTATACCTGCAGCTTACGACTTTCTTACCGACCGAGACAGAAACTCCTTATTTTCCCTTCCTCAGCTCTAATCTGCCTTTGTTTACCCTCTTTTTCCCGTACAGCAGGGTCCTTTTTGATAAATCATGCACGACACTACAGCTCTCGGACGCTCGCCTGCAATAATAATTAACTCAGCGCGCTCTCCATAAACCATCCCGTAAAAATATGTCAGAAATTCACGCTAAATATTCTCCCTTCATTAATGCACGCGCTTTATATTATGCATCGGACTCCCGCGAGCAAAAACACAGCCTGCGCGGGTTCATTAGCAGCTGATCGATCGGCTCGAGAGGCTTTATCGGCGGAGCATATAGAGCCACGCAAAGCATTGCCTATTAACAGAGAGACAGAGACAGAGAGAGAGCGCGCGCAGGCGAAGAGGCATTTGGCTCGGGGAGCCTGTTTTTCAAGTTCAACGCACGCTCGACGAGCGGAGCTTTTCCACTTGATTGCCGCGGGAAAGAGGCGAGGTGGCGATTTTCCAATAGGCCGTGTCGCGTTAGCTGGCGCTCGCGTATAGGTTGGCCGGCCGGCGGGCGGCGCCCTCCCAAAAGCTTCCCTAAAAGCCGATGCGTGCATAATCCAAGCCGGGGATTAGCGAGTTTTTTTTTCTCGTGCGCTCGGGTAAGCTGTATGGCTATGTGGAGCGCTTGGTTATGTGCTGCGTAAGGGCGAAAAAGTAGCGTTTGGAGAGCCGACGCGACGATAAATTCGGGTCGAGCGGTGGTTGCGGATTTGGTGGCTGCACGACGCCGTGTTATTGTTGAGCTTGATACGACGTTATAATGCGGCTGTGTCAACTGCAGCGTTATCTCTCGTCGATTTAATATTCGCGACTGGAGTTCCGAAAAAACAGTGTCGCTCTCGCGCGAAATATCGGGCAAACACGAACTTTCATTATTATATCCCTCGTCATCGTATGATCGCGATATCTAGAAAAATATAATACAGGTGTGCTCTCTATTTCCCGGCAGCGCGTGGGCCGTAATGTAATATACGCGAAAAGCTTTGTGAAAGCGATATTTGCTCGGGTTTCGATCGGCCGCCGGCATTTCGTCTTTCGCGGGAATTCCGCGTTTGCTCTCCGATCAATCGTCGCTCCGACGGATTACAATGTATATTTTACATTTGTTCCGCAATCTTTTTCTATAGACGAGAGGCTCGGGCCGTTTTTGCACCTGTATTTTCAATCTTGATAAAAAAAAACGCTTCAATCTCGTTTGAATTTTTTTCCCCTTAAAAATGATTGAAAATCAATATTGACACTGCTCGCCGGCTGCACTGATAAAAAAAAAGAGAGAAAAAAATCAACGCCGAAATCTGCCGAAGCCCTACCGAGAAGTAAATATTATTCTACCTATCCACCTTTCTCGCCGTAACTTACTGAATTAAAAAAAAAAAAATCGAAAAAAATGAAAAAGAAAAAAAAAGATCTTGTCTTCCCGCCGGAGACTCGAAACGTCGAAAGTGCTTTGTCAACGCAGATTGACTTTGCTCTATCTCTTTCTCTCCATCTCTCTGCCGTCGCATTAAAGTTTCCCTGCGGCGAAGCCAGCTCATCAGCGCGAATACATTACGCTCGAGAGGAAAAAAAGAGAATCGCCGAGCCCGGAGAGAGCCTCTGCTCTCGAAAATTGTCCGCGCGAACTTCTTCCCGTACACCCTCTTGGCAGCTCTCTCTGCGAGGGAGGCGAAACGAGCTTGCGCGCGAGACGACTCCATTTTCGGTGGGCTTTTTCGCTCGTCGCATCGTTTCCTCTCACGCATGAGCGATGCGCCCGGCAAAAGTGTGCTTTATTCACAGTCGGAGGGACGCCGCCAGCCGCGTCCACCGAGCTCGCTAACGCGAGGAAAAAGAGAGGAAAAAAAAAGGAAAATGAAGATAGAAGAAAGCTAGAGTGCAGTGTGTATACGCGCACGCATATATACACCCAGAGAGTCACGCGAGAGCGCGCGTAAACTCGAACGATAACTGCGAGTTGTTCCTCTCGGTTTACAGCGCAGTGTGTGCAGGGCTGGGCTGATCTTGAAAAAGAAAAAGCCGAAAAAGCGTGTGTATACGAGTACGCTTATTTCGCCGCTGTGCTATCCACACCGCGCGAATCTCTCGTTTCGCGAATGCTCACCGGGGCTGCTTTTGTATTTTACAATTATCTATTTCCGGCGGGTTCTGGTGCTTTGAAGCTTTTGTGCCCGCTGAAAACGCGGGGGCGTTTATTATTTAAGCGGGCGCGGCGTTATTCAAGCGGAGTAATCGCCGGCCCAGCTTTTTCCCCCGAAATATTCATAAATTGCGTGATTGCAATAAATAGCTGAGGGCCTTTGTTGCGCGGGCAGAGGATAGGCGATGATTTTTCCCCGACGCGCGGACTCGTACATTTCCAATTTGCTTTACGCATAAATGCATGCGCCGCGCGCGCGGTGGGCGTGAATCGATTGAATTTGAAATTGCTCGCCAAACGCGCCGGGAGAGAGAGAGCTGCCTGGCCAACTCGGCGCAGCTAGTTGGCACGGGGGTGGGCGGGGAGGCAGTGTGGCAGTTGTACGCGAAACAGGTTAATAGGGGTGATTTACTTGCGACAATCTTCGCGCCGGGGCTCGCTGCACACTAGAGTCGCAAACGGCTAGCTGCCGGCGGCGTTTCTCGACTTTTAGCATTAAACATTTATTCCGTAGGCTCTTGCAGTTGCTAACAAGTTGAGTCGTTGGACGCCTTGGGGCTGCTTATCTTGCGCGCGCGCTCTTTCCGCGAAGCCGGCGTTATTTCAAGCGCGCGAACGGAAGGCTAACTGGAAAATAAATTCCAAGTAAGCGCGAGAACGCGGGAGAGAGCGGCAATTATTGTTTTTACGGCGCTGCAGGCTGAAGTATAAGCATAGGCGTTTTCGAGGGCTAGCGAGGGGTAGGGAGAGGAAGCGGAACGTTTATTGAGCTAGGGCTCTGAGAGTTTTAAAAATATGCAGATTGAAGTAATTGCGCTCAAATTGGAAATGTCGATAGGGGCGAAACGAATGTTTGCAATTTTGAGTGGGGCCAGGTATTCCGGGAAATTGAACTGTCGATCTATCGGATCAGCTCGTTTCAATTTGACCGAGGATGCAAATACTTTCGCTATGATTCCAGAAAATTGAAAAATCTGCCAAGAATTTTAAAAAGAAATACCAATTTCATTTTTGCGGCTTAGCTTAACAAACCCTTTACTCTCTCATCGAATAAATAAATCTGATGGAGCGGACTGCATCGCGCGCGCAGCTTCGTTCAAGCTAAAAACAAAAAAAAAAAATTAACGCGCGAATAAATAGAAAAATTGCCAAACGTATAAAGGGGAAAAGAAGCTGATTGCAAGGATAACGAGGTAAAGTTTGATCATTTTCTAAAGGCTCAGCCAGCCGGAGGATGGAGAGGTTTGCCTGCGGTCGGGCTCTCCGCGAGACAGGCTCGACGAGTCGGAAGAGTGAGGCGCTTTCCGCTTCCGCTGCGATTCCGGAAACTTTCGACTCTCGAATTCGCGAGTCGTCCGCGTCGTCCTTTTAGAGGACAGAGCCGTCTTTCCAAGATTAAGCCCGAATAGAGGCACGAGCTTGCGGACCTATAGGCCGTTTGTGCGGAGGGTACTAGAGTGCCTGGTTACCGGGGCCGTGTTAGGATGTTCGAATAAGTTTTTACGTGGATAAGTGGAGCCTTAATTGTTACAAATTGACGTTATAGGCGCTCGAAGATAGTTGACCCAAAATCGTAAATAGCAAACTGAAATAGCGCGCCGCGCGGTAACTGGTTAGCATCGATTTTTTAACATGCCGGAAGATAATCTTAACGTTATTTTCAAGCACCTTTTTTCTATGTCAGTCGGTCAAAATTACTCGTCTAGGATTATAAAGTGAAATGGGGTCAATGCGGGATCATCGATGCCGCATTATTCCTGTTGAAGGTTTTTCTTTGTGCCCCTTCGCCCGGTCAAATAAGAAAAGTTGGACCTTTCCGCCGAACTTCTTCTTCTTCTTCTCCAGGAGCTTGACTCTATTGTAAAATTTTAATTTTCAGAATTTTCTTTTATTACTTTCCGATCCTCTCGAAGAAGCAATATATAGACACATTAAAGCACTTTTCCGTTTAGCCCATAGCCACTCGAAGCGGCTCTAATGTTGACGCGGTCCCTCCTCAAAGTTCTCCTCGCTTCTTTATGAATTATTTTTGCCAATGAATAATTCAGCTCTGTTTACGGGCGTCAAACTATTTTCGTCGAACTCTCGAGAAGTCCGGAGCGTCTTTTCAGCGGAGTCTGGGCTAGAGCAGCGGAAAAAGAAGACTCGGCCCCCGACGACGAAGAAGAAAAGAGACGAGTGTGAGGAGAGGCGACGAAGAGGCCTGAGTCGGGGACTTTAAGATGACGGCTGAAGAACTTAAAGGGTGTAAAGATGTTCCGAGCAACGCTTTGGAATATTTATGATCTGGAAAGTCTGGGCTGGGGCGCGCGTGATGCCTTACACGGAGTAAGAAAGCCTCTTTCCCTTGCAAGCTTTGCAAGTCGATTTGACGTTTCACGTATAGGTGATCTTTTAATTCTATTTGAAAGCTGCTTTCATTTGTTATCTGTGCTATCGCTATTTTCGATCTCGGGAAACTTCGCGCAACAGATCGTTGGATTAAATTTGATTTTCAGCTCTGCAAAAAGTTCCGCGGAGCTTCTAAACTTAATAGTAACAAATCTACTCCGTAGTAAACGTGCTGGTGTGTATTCTATATCTTCTTCTTTCCCTTTTCTGCAAAATCTCACTGGCGGAAGTTCGTAAATTCTACTAGTCGACCTTCGCCCCCGATCGATCTAGCATCCAGTGTACACTTAGAGAACTTTATATACATATATAACGAGCCGCGTTTTTCGGCCCCCGGGGTCCTCGAAATCCGAACGGAATATCAAAATTTAACGATCAACTCTCGTAATTTTTTCATTTAAATGCTAAGTCCGATAATTCGCCCGATCTTTTTCTACACGAGCCAATCACAGTAAATAAAGTATTATATGAAAATCGTAATAGTGACACCGTTTCGTAAACAAGATTATTTCCTTCTAAGCATTTCGCGCTTCCATATTTATGAAGGGACGTTGATTGTGCTGAAAATGCGTTTCAGCGGCACTTTTGCTTCGATGGATTTCGGTGTCAATCCGAGAGCTATTCCAACCGGATAAAGCTAGCCTGTGGCGCTCTTCATCCTCTCTATAGCTAAGCAAAAGCTCAGGATTTTCATATACATGTATTCGAGCACGTAATGGGATGAAAATTCCCATGTTTGATGATTTCGAAGATTGCAGAAGCAGAACATTCTAAGCCTCTTACTACACGTGAAATTTTTTTAGAAAAAAATCAATAAAGCCTGCAGGCGTGAGAGAAAATTCCTTCCTTCTTCCTTCCTGGCTATCTGACTTGACCCTCTGCATCTTATTACTCATCCTTCCAGATATGACCGTCACTCTTCTGTACAGCAATATATTTAGTGAGATGAAGAGAAAAACTGACTAACTGTGACATTTGCGTCCTAAAATAAGTTTTGATATTTTATCTTTATAAAAACTACTTTTGTATGTTTATATGACTGCGCTTAATTTTAGTTTGAGTATATTTTATACTAATTGACGTTTATATTTTTACAGTGCGGAGGACTTCCTTGTGTTGAAAACCTTAATCCTCGGAAGACAGCGAGGGTGAGTGTAAACGTAATGTATATATTTTATTAAAAAATAATTCTAGACTAGACATGAGCTCGAGGATTAAAGTAAGTAGCATTAATCTCTTTGTGCAGAAACGTCTTGGATAAGCGGCATTGTAGGTGTTCTTGGCGCCTCTTTGTTTATAATTAAGTTAGGTCAATCCTATTGACGGGTTCAGCAACAGATCGATGCTATTTAATATAATACATTTATTAAATGATGTCGATCATTTTTAACAACATTAATCTAATGTTAACGTTGATTTCTGTTATATAGGAATTTCAACGTAGCATTTCAAGCATTGATTCTTAAAAATCAATTAGTTTTGAATGCTTTTACAAAATTATTTTTTTCATAGCTCAAAATTTACTGTAAATTTAATAGTCATTTACAAAATTGATAGCACAAAATGCTGAAAGCAGATAGTAGCTATTTTATTACCGAACAAGACAATCAGTTATACGGGTACAGGAATACGCGTATCAGTGTAGAGCTGGTCATTGCTACCAGCCTCTAACCTTAACGTACACCTAACCAATCGTAAATCCGACTAACACTCTGCTTTGAAATGTCATTATTCGAGGGTTCAGTCTCGCTTTCGACCGCTACTTCAAATACAGGCGTACCTGCGTGATAGAGCACAGCTACACGTTACATATACGCAAACTTGACTACAGTACATGATCAAAAGCAATCGAAGCTTAAAAGCGATATTTAAGTAATATATTACAACGTTTGGTTTGTAGAAATGAATTTGAAAAAACTAGAATTTTGAAAAATAATTTCATTTTAAATTCGTAGTTAAAATATGCATGTATTTTTCTATTATTTAAAAATTTTCTTTATTGTAACTACGACAATCATGTGTTTTTATATAGTATAATGGGATAAAGCTTTCATAGTTTTAACCTTTAAAAAGGAAAAAGGAGTCGCATGTATAAGGTGCGGCATGAAATCACGCTAAAGAAATGAAAACGAATTGCCTCTGGGCGAAACTGTGATTTAACTAATGGTAGTGCGATAAAAGTACATGGTCTATATATAATGGCGTGTCTACAATTTTCTATTTCCTTTTCGCGTAAAACAAAACGGTATTTAAAGTGGCATATTTATATATAAAATATTTTTGTCATTTTTTTTAATTTTATTGTATTTGAAAGTAAAAATCACTAAAAATGAAGAATATTTTTAGTTAAATAAATACCTATGAAGTAGTATAATTTTATGACGATAAAACTTGTAATTTGATGCACACTTTTTTAAGAGTCTTTTGACATTTTCTGATTCGTTGACAGTACGTAAAAAGTGCTGAAGATGCGAAAAGCAGACGTGTTTGTTACCTCTTTGATAGGCGCTACTGTACTCCCATTTGAATTTCGACAGCCATTGAAGGTACGTCGACCCACAGATGTGTGACGTAGTTGAAAGGCTAAAAACGCATATTGCTCGCAATATATAATGAACACAAAAAGGCACACAAAATGTTTTTTGTAGCCAGTTCTTTTGGAATTATCTTTAAATTTTTTCTGAAGTCTTTTCGATATTTTTTTTACATAGTATCTTTTTTTATATTTATTGAAGCAAAAGGAAAGATAAGATAATGCTTTATGCCCCTCTTTTTGAGATTTTACAAATTTTAAGCTCAGCATTATATCCGATTCTCCAAATCGATTTGAAAGTTATCTAGTTGGTGAATACGACTTCAATATCGACTTCTTGTCGTCAGATGAGGAAGTTAACAAAATCATATTATGGGAGAGTGAGAAAGAATGAAAAAGAGGTTGAAGTTGAGACGGAATCAAAGTTTCTCTCAATGTTCACCGTATTTCCGGATATAGAATACCGATAACGAACCTTTGTCGATTTTATAGACGATTACGTAGTTGAAACAAAGAGTCAGGTAAATGTTTTATACGTTACCTGTCATGCAGAGCATATGTTGTAGAAAAGAGTCCACGCAATCTACGATAATATCGATTTCATGGTTCTCTAGTGCTATCAGCTATCGAATACAAAAAGCCTTTTATTGATAATATCCTCTGCTAACGTTGTCAATCGTAAAACTGTTTAAAGAACATTCAAACGTGAATGTTATGAATATTATGTAGTCGTTCAATTGCATAAATTTGTAAAAGAAAAAAATACTGACTTACTACAACAAACACGATTGTTCCAGGGAGGAAACCATATAAATCTTGTATTGTTATACATGGCACATGAAATAGATCATTATGACTAAATTAATAATTTCTATATGCAGTATTATTCGCCTCATTTTTTAGCCTTGTTTTATAAGTCTTGCTATCAGATAATCAAGAACATAGTAATTTTTACAATAGCATGTTTTTCCATGCAGTTGTATAGTCGCGGCAGTAGCTTAGGAACATAAACGATCAATTAACATAGTTTTGCTTTCCTAACATTTCCAATTTACGACTTTCAACAATGCAGACGAACTAATTTCATTCTAACTAAGGCTATAGAATGAAACAAAGCTTCTGTTAAAATAGACGCTATAAAGTGTTCATCATCGTCCAAACTAGGGATTTACTTAGTGTAGAGCTTTTAAGATATTCTCCGTTAACGAAAATTCCAAAATTCATCTAAATATATTCTAAAAGTAGGTATTGGAAGGCCAGGTCTTGATATGCATTGTGGCAAGATTGTAGACTTTGGTAAGTCAAGTTTCCCAGTGAAATTCTCTTTGGATCGAGTGAAAGCTGAACTTTGGAAACGTCTTTCAACTAGCAAGCTCACTTTGCTGGCATGCGAGAAGCGCTATGCAAAGATTCGGTAATTTACATAAGGCGCAGACGATGCGTGTATATCCGTAAAATATTCATGTGCCAGCGAGCTTCCTACAATCGTACAAATTTCTCATGATAGCTTCTACTAGAATGCTTGCATAATAATGGAATTATTCCACTCTGTATTTCATCAGTTTTCAACAAAAATCAGCTTCACTAGTTTTGAATCGTGCCTTTTCATCAGACTTTCGAGATATAATTCAAATTGAATTTCCGTTTAAAAAAAGGGAATGAAGCGTAAGCAAGTTAATCGGCTGAGAAACTTTTTTCCTATTGGAAATATATAAGGTAGAATGGATGTTACCGCGACCTAGAAGTATTTGAACACTTCAGACATTTAGAAAACTGCCTTTGGATTGGTAAAATCGTCAACTTTTTGTTTTCAACGAAAGTTTAAATATTTTAATAACACAATTTTGAAACACGAATCAAAGCAAAAACTTTTGCTCCATTTATTGTGAAAGTACATATAATTCTAGCTTATTCCTTTGCAACAAAATGCATGCATTACGGCTCCGTAAAGAAGCTCTGTAAAAACTAGTCAGATTAAAGATATTCGATATTTCTTATTTAAATCCCATAAAAAATGTCAATAAGCCTTTAGAAAAGCTTTTATTTTAATGACTTGAATGAAAAGATTGCTTGGTCTACTTACAATAAAAAAGAGTAAAAAGTTATTATTACTTTGACTAAAAAGTATACATACTTAAAATTGAATATAATTGAACTTTTTTATAGTATTTTTTAATTTTAATCATTCCTTCCAAGGACTTGCGCATGGACAGTTTTGTAACTGACAGCAGCAATGGCGCTCATTATATTAATTTTCAGGCATATAACCCATTGCATTTCTTAACGAACAGAAAATCAATCGATGGCGTCTTGAGCGATATGAACTACTACTAGTCTGAAAAGCACTTCTCCAGGAGCAAATTCCTTTTGAACGAACATGTGCTCGATCGATCGTACTGTGAACACTGAAAGTCTGATAGTCGAACAATTGATTGACGTTCCCATTGTTGTGAACGGAACTTGGAACGTCTTACCGGCTCCGCTTTCAGTGTCCTTAACTTTGGTACAAGAGGAAATCGCCTCTCGACCTCATGACGTTGAAAGAACCTAAGATTGGCTTGCTATTGCCACCGCTATTTCAAGGAAAATCACTTTTTAATAAGATAAAGTAAAAAGTATGAAATCTTTTTTAGTAATATCAACTTTTCTAAAGTGGAACTTGATTATTTTCTACTGCATTTGGCAAATCAAATGAAGGTATTTATTATCTAAAATAAAGCTTTTCAAAAAGTTTTTTTCATAATTATCTGCTTTAAAATTATAATATAATTGTCAAATTTAAAAGTAAGAAAAATCTTGAATAATTAGTTTATATTACTTTGTCTAATTTATCTAATATTACTTTTATTTTATACACACACTCATTCTTTGATAATTTTATATGGAGAATGAAGAATTAAAGGTTTAATATTAGAAATTATCTTCAAGTTTTTATAGACTTATTGGAAGATATTACTTTAAGTAATAACTATCTTATTGCGACTGTCAGTCGTCAGCTGAGTTGAGAGTTTTAATTTCCTGGATCTGGACGTGCAGGGCAACGATAGTCACTCGCTTAATTCGAATGCACGAAAAGGCACTCTAGACGATCGAAAAACAGACTGTCGGCTAAAATTGCGCCCAAAGAGGGATTACTTTGAAATTCATAGAGCAAATGTGAGAAGGTTTTCGTGAAAGCGTTATCCATTATTGGAGTAAATCGCCTGCGATTTCCATCTAGACTGGCTCTCAAAAAGCCTCGCCCTACATCACCTTGCATCTCATCTCGCTTTCTCTCTCGCCGTTTTTTTCATTCTCGATCCTTTCTTTCGATAGTTGCACCTTTTACACCTCGTAAAGATGAAAGATAGAGAATAGCGGTATATACTTTTGAGTAATAATTTTCTTCCATTGATGATTTTTACTAAAAATGTCAGCCACAGACGAGTTTAATTTAAAGACAAAAGAAATCAGAAACTGAACAAATGTTATATTTTTTTGTTTAAAATTTTCTTTTACTTTACAAGTATCTTCATGAGTTTAATTGGATTTTTTAATTGAAGTAACAGAAAAACATTTAATACAATATAATTTATTGACTATCTCATTAGATTTGAAAATAAACATGATTTAAATTTTATTGTTAAATATTTATATTAATTCAACTTTTACGTTTAAACTTACTCTGGCGGTATAAATTTTAATTAACGTTTTTAAGCGTACTTTAATTTTCAATTTATTTGCATATTACAGGCAATTATATTACACTACCTCAGTTTACGATCGTAACATTATTTTTTTAAAAATAAAACCGACGAGAATAAGTATTGATAACGAACAGATACAAAAAATTCCAGAAAATCTTTTTCTATGGCTCTTTTAGTAACACTCTTCCCTAGCGCACAAAACAATACCACTAGTAAAAGAGAAGCATTAGCAGTAACGAAGGACCTGATAAAGAAACTACGACTTTACTATGCTTTCAGCTCGCTCCCCTTTAGTCTCGGCTTTCACTTTTCAGACTTTTTTTTTTGTATTTTTTCTTTTTTTACTCACCTTTATATCTCTATAGTCTTAATATCTACACTTTGAATTTTTTATTTATTTATTTTTATCATTAAATTTCCAAGTAGTAAATTAATGCAATGAAAAGAAATAGGATTATAAACTTTTTATTATCATACTACTAGAGTACTAGAATTTATTAATCTATAATATAAATAACCTAACTACATTCGATACTTATTAACTCTCGGTTAATCATCTTGTCAACAAATTTTGTGACTTTTTTAATCTTTATTTTGCTCAATAGTTGAAAAAATCTGGAAAAATTTGGAAATCTTGTGGAATTTTATATTACATCTTGTTTAAGTTTAAAATCCTGTAAAATTTTCTAAACTTTAAATGATACAGAATCAAGTGAAAGAACTGCAAAATACAATGAATACACTTTTTTTCTTAAAAATCAATACTCGTTATATGTATGTAATTTTTAAATTACACTTAATTTTTTATCTGTAAAGCAAATATCTTGTATTTTCAATATGAAAGTTTAACTTTTTAAAAAGTCATGTGTTGTACGAACAAAAAAGACTTATTAATTTATGAAGTACTTGTGAATTTTAGATCGTAAATTATAATGTTATCATTTTTAAATCATAGTATAATTTATCAATGTGCAATAACTAAAAAGTTTATGAAAAACATGTATTGATGATATCTTTTTTTAATAAAATATTTTCGATTTTTATAATGATTATATAAACTAAGAATGGTGTTTAATTCATATTTTACAGTTTTTTTTGACGTATTACTGTAAATACATCCTGAAAATTTTATGATTTTATTTGTAGAAATCCTTGAGAAATTCTGGAAAAGGACAGATTGATAGAAATTCTGTTGTAAATAAAATTTCTGTTTACAGTTACAAGATTAAAAATTCAAATGCTTTACATTTTTTTAAAAGAAAAAAAAAGTTAATAAGTAATATTATGATTGAATCAATTATTAAGTATATGTTAATTGGAAATTTCTAAGAAATTAAATATCGCTGTAGTAAAAAGGAAGTCAATTAACAAAAGCATGGCGAGTCTTTGATGTGGCATTTGGCTAGACCACCCTTGAAGCGATTAAATGATGTCACTTTATCAGGCGGTATTTTGATGTCGTCGTTATTAAAGCAAATTTTTAAAGAATTTGAGCTTTTTATCGGAATTCTTTGTTTGCAAGAAGTCTTAGCCCACTTGAACGACGCATCAATTTTTTTATTCAGTAAATTATTTTGTCCTTTTTTTATCCCTGTCAAAGTATATTCTAATATATGGAAGTATGCTAGAATGTGTAAGAAAAGCCTTTGGCATTTGACTGCATAAAAGAGAAATGCAATGTGCATACATCCATCCCAAAGACGTCACGGTTGCTTCTTTAAATTCTAATCCAGCCTATAATCGGCACTTGGAAGTATGCTTACATTCTTATATTTCGGCATCGAGTGTGCTACTTTCTACTATTTCATCAAGTATTTATTTTTAGCCTCTTTTCAAAGTATAAGCTTTTAGAAAGATACCGAACAAGAAAGACTTAAATATAAAAATACAAAGAGTTTTCAAACTGAAGTGTTGTATCGAAAAGTTTTGAACGACTTTTAAACGTACATATTCTGCACCATATATTTGCAGTTATGTGTATTATGTTTCGCCCGATAGATGGATAAGTGCGCCCTCGATTTCAAAAGATCAGCTTCATCTGATTATCGGCATCGAGGTCACGTATTTTAAACCAATCCCTTTACTCTGGAAAATCTGGTTAAGAGAAAAGCTACATATTTGGCTCAAGAAACTCGAGACTCGATGGATTTTATTTTTCACCATTCGATGCCCCATATTTTTTTACGACGATGTTATTGGCAAAATGGAACGATATTCGATGACACCGCCTGTTCCAACGAGTTCCAGCAGATCGAGGAAAAAAATTTTTCGCGTTAACCGGAGCCTTGCGCTGGCATTTGTACATGTAAACGAAGAAAGCAAAAAAAAAAACACAAAGGAGGTAATTGGGAATAGGATTTGGAGCACGAAAATAATTGGTTTGCCGCAGCTACCGTCGACAGAGGCAGCTCCACGCTGCGGGGGCACGTATCGTCTCGCTGCCGCTTAACCTAGACCTGTCGTTTATTAGATCGCTCTCATTTTACCCTCTACATCTAGTCTCTTCGCATCCGCACTAGTCGCTCTCGTGAAAAGCTCGAATACATAGTCTCAGCGGCGGTGAAAGGCAAAGCTTAGCCGATCGAAAAAGAGGAAGGTCGGCTAGAGTTTGAAATACGTCGTACTCGTTCAGCTCGACATCCGACACACCTTAATGCGAATCGCTCGCATGCACATATTATTAGTGATTTGTTTCACCCCAGCGACCTTTACGTAGACTGTATTTCCTCGATTTTTTCCCTCTGCGGTTTTTATTTTCAGCTGTCTTCCGAGCTGAGTGCTATGCACTTGCGCGAGCGCTCGCACGTCGCGCCAGTGCGAATCGATATACGATTTTGTCTGATATATAAGGACGTGGAGATGAGAAGAGGTGATTTATGGATTCGCGTTTAAAAATAAATTCATTCATTTTTTATTTCGCACTCTATATGGTAAATATTAAAAATATAAATCTTTAAAGTATTTTTAGGACGAGATGCGAGAGTGGAGGAACTTGAGAAAATAAAGTCGTTAATTGAAAGTATGCACATCGTTATAGTTATTTAACAATAATATTACTCATATAACTCAATAATAATTAAGCAATTATAAGTATTGATTTCGGATTACGTGTTATTGAATATCGGGGTCTGACCACACTCGGGTGGTTACCACTTATCGCTTACATTCCATCATACTTACTTTATTTGCACTAAAAGTAATAAAGTTGCAGAGAGCCGGTTAATATTAAAATTTATTTAATTTATTATTCATCAAGTTATTACGTATTTGATTTATTATTACTCCCAGAGATAAAATAACAGATAAAATAGACTGGATATAGACTTTATAGACGTAATAAATTTATATGTATCAAGAGAAGCGCTCGATTAATCTCCCGTTATATTCACTATTTGCGTATCACCGAAAACCCGAGCGTACAGCTACTAGAAAAACTACATAGCGCAGCTTGCAGCACCGTCGCTCCAAAATCTTTCCCTTCCACCAATTTTACCATCTCAACTCAATTACTCCCAACGAACTCTAATAAACGTCATTAAACGCAAGAAGCCAGCAGCGTAAAACCAACCTTCACGGCACGATTCCCTAACCGTCGCCGAGCTTTAGATCCCGCCGCCAAGAAGCGAAATAGCACAGGCAAACACAGCCAGCAGCGAGCGAGTCGTTTCCGAGCGACAGAGAGCAAGTCAGCCCTGGCAGGGACGCAGGCATAGCTCCTTTGAACTGGAAACTATGCCGATAGTAAAGTTTGAGACGAGGAGCTTGCGGCGAGCTTGCGCGCGTATACAGTCCCTAGTTTTAGGGAGCCTTGCGCGCGCCTGCCGCTAAGCCGCGCCGGACACTCGGCGAGCTTTATATAGATATATACGGCGACAAGTATATCAACGAGTTTGCCGGCTACACGGACTCGCCGCGGCCGGATTAGCCTGGGCCCTTAATCTTTCAGCTGAGGCCTGTCGGTCGTCTCTCGCGGATATAAGTTTCGCGTTCTCGCGCTTGGCTCTAGATGAAAATTTAATTGAAAGGTAGAGAGCCGCGCGCCTAGAGGCGCTGCAATATGTCTGCGCGAGGGAGAAAAGGGCGCAGTTTAACTCTGCATTATCCATAGATCGACGAGCACGGAAATAACGCGGGAGGCGCTAGGAGAGAGAGAGAGAGAGAAGCGCGAGGCGAGGGCTGCAATATCGATGAGAATATAGAGTAGGGAGCTGCGAGAGTGGCCCCTGCTCGCGCTTATATTAGCGTGCCGACGCGAGTGAGAGAGAGAGAGAAGCGCAGAGATACGGTCCGGAGCTTACCGGGATGGGGGGAGTAGCTCTCTCCCGGGCTGTTTTGTCTTTTTATCGGGCAATATGAAAGTTTTGACAGGGATCTTTATGGAATAAGTTCAGGAGGGCGCAGCGACGCGGCCATGCATTCAAATAAGAAGTCCAGGGAGAGAGAGAGAGCTCTGGAATAAGTGAAAAAGGGTATAGAAGGCAATTTTCATTCCTTCTCGATTCCCGGACGTACGTATATATAGCGAGCTCTAAGCTGTGCAGCGCTCCGCGCCTACTTTGCATTAGCTGTATTAATAAAAGCGTCGCGGGCCCTCGTCTTTCATTAAAAGTTCAACACTTCTGCGCGCCGTACGCGTTCATTCATATTTACAGCGGCCAAGAGCCCAGCCGGCCCGACAAAGACGTAATTCCCCCCGCTACACATATACACGCGTCTATATAAAGTAGACGACGCGCGCGACGTTTTTTTCCCTCCCACATCTTCCTGCATACGCGCAGATGCGACGCAAGCCCCCGCAGACTCTGCATCTTGCCTGCCGACGGAGCCCCCTTAATGAGGCTGCGCGCGCGCTTGCGTCGCTATTTGCATGTGAAGTACGAGCTTGCGTATGTGTGTACGAGCGGTGGCGACGACGTTTGGCCGATGCTGCGCGCTGCAGCTCGGGCATCTGCATACGATTATGCGGCTACGTGTTGGGCTAACCGGCCCCTCGTATACGAGCTTGTTTGGCGAGAGCCAAGGAGCTGCGCGCGCGCGTTCCTCGCTCTCTCTCTCTCTCTGTACTCTCAAAAGCTCGAGCGTACGCGATATAATCGATCGATGACGCCAGCCGCCCACGGCTCGCTGACGAAGCAGCGCGCGCGTCACCGCGACGTCCGTGTATGTATATACACACCTGTGCAAGCGTGGGACGAGAGCCAGCGTACTACATACACGCTTTCTAAGCGCACAAAGGGCTTGATGCCTCGCGCGCTAACAATCACATTACGCACGAGCTTGCATGTATATACCACTCTGCGACTGCGCGACGGAGGATATATATTTTTGGAAGCGAGGGGGGGGGGCGATCCTGCAGCATCTCCGAGGCCAATCGGCGAACTCTGCCGGAGCCTGTGCACACGTGCGGATGCAGAGAAGGGGGGAGACAGGTCATAACGAGGCCACGAGTCACTGCACCTTCTTTCGGCCACGAGCGCGCGAGCTGCACTCGAGGGGGGCGCACTCGGCACGATTTTCCCGCCAACGAGTCGTGTGCACACGTGTATGTGTGTGGGTGTAGGCGCGCGAGCGCAGGGCAGAAAGGAAAGCCTCAATTAATTATGCTTACTTGGGCTCTCTCGCGAGCGCACTGGGCTAACAGGTGGCCTCCTGCGCGAGACGCTTGGCAGTTGGCCCCGCTCCAGACGCCAAATTTTTTATTTTTTTTTTTACGAGGTTGGGTTTTAGTTTGCTGTGTGTGAGGAAGATTATTGCGACTTTAGGATAGATTCGTTAATTTTTATATATCGGCTGCAAGCTTTCGAATCGCGGCGCCGTCATAAGCGACGAACTTGCCCGCTTCGAGAGAGCAATCTCAGCCCGAGTAGCCACAAATTGCCCAACTTTCCGCTCTCAACTTTTCCAACCAAATCGCAGCCCACTTCTCCTTTTTTATATAATACCGATAAGCTCTCATCGCTAATTGCACGTGAAAAAAGATACTCCCAACGCTTCGACCTCCCCACTTCGACATTCGATTCCGCCGTCTGCGCTTTCGTTAGAAAGTTATATTTTCCGTTCCGTCAAAACACTTCTTGGAAATAAGCCCGGTGCGGCCGTCCTCGCATCTACAAACATCAGTCTGATTATTATTGCACCTCGTTAGTCAGTCAAATGTAACGAGCCGAGCTCGCGTGCCAGGGCGACGCGAGGTCACGTTATACTCCGTATATACAGCGGCGCAATTAATTTTTGCGCCCTATACGCAGCCTGCTGATATTGATTAGGTGATATTCCGACCGGTCGCGCTAACGAATTTATTAAGTTACGTACAAACGTTTTCCATTACTAGATTTACCCTCCGCCAGATGAAGCCATCCATTAATTGTTGATTTCGAATTTGAAGCCCGGTGATTACAGCGATATTAAGCACTGCTATATAGTAACCGTCCGTACAAAATAGATTTAGCGTCGAAACGGCGATTATACGTGGCACTCCGGATCCCTCATTGTCAGGCTGGGCTGGATTTCGCTGAAATTAATAAATTCAAAAAATTCGCCCATTGTCGCCGCTGGATGTTCGCGGGAAAAAAAGGAGCCAGTCCGGCATTGTCCCGCCGCGCCGGGAGAGCCCCATTCTACCGGATTATGCATCGAGCCTTCCTCCCCGATTCTCATTCAGGACAAACAATTCACGATGTTTGAAGCTTTTATTCTTGCTCCGCGTACCGGCTATCTTTCTGCGAGCGTATAACTACGCGCAATTGCAGCGGATAGAGTTCCGGGAACTTGGCGAGCTTGACGCGTAAGCTACGTCAGCGAGAGAGTAGGTGAGATTTTTTTTTAGTCGACCGAGCGCGCATCCACAAATCGAACGGCTCGCCGAGCGGTGTGCTTTTGTGGCGCGGCGAGCTTTTGTCGCGGGTGGAGCTTTTCAGCGGCTTTTTCAAAATAATTCTGCCTCTCTCTCTCTCGGGTCTTTTTTTTTCATTTTTAATTTTTCGTAATTAAGGGCGCAACCAATGCAGCCGGGCTCTAAATGCGGATGATTTTTGTTCCCGCTTTTTTATTTCCGCGGCGTCATCGTGCGCGTCAGACCGGGGTATATATATGGTTCACAAAAAAGTAAATGAAACGCGTGCGCGCGGTTATGTACGCGTCGGCTGAGGTTCTTTTGTATAATTTAAAGAAAAGAAACAGCCTTTATTTTTCAGGGGAGCGAAAAAGTGCAGGTCACGCAGGGCGCGCCGAGCACCTATATATACACCCACACTCAGGAGTCAACGACGCAGCTCAATGAATTGAGTACGTCGGTGTGAAACTAATCGGCATAGTTGGAGAGCCGGGGGGCCGCCACCTCAGGAATTCGGCTAACCGAACCCTCGTCGCGCGCGCGCGCACGTATATAGAGCTTGCAAGCCGATGTCACGTTAAAGTCTGCGCGCGCGAGCGAGGCCCCCTGGCTTTTATTGAGTGTAAACTGCCGGCTAAACTGCGAAACCCTTAAGCTCGCTCTCCGCAGCTGGCGCGCTTATAACCGCTGCTATGTATGCATTTTTCTCGCTTTTTTCCTCGCTCCAGGCTGCCTCTGCTTCTCTCGCCTCTATTTCTTACACTAATTATTTCCTCAGTTCTGCGCCGCTCGCGCAGAAGAGAGGGGGGCACTCGGAAAAACGAAAAATTAATTGCAACTGGGTCGCGGGCCGCGTGTTTATTATGCATTCTTCTTAAAGGCCGTTATCGTTCGTTTTTGCATGCATCAACATTTGATGGACGAATCATTATTCATGCCGGCGCTTTTAAACGCGAGAGAAGGAAAAAGTCCTCGTGTGACTGGCTGCAATAAAACAGAAGGCTTCTTTTCGCTAGGCGAGTATTAGCGCACTCGCCTCGGCTTGTTAAATAACACTGTATCCTCCGTGTCGTGCGCTGTACGATTGATTTCTCCTCTGCTTATATAAATAGACCAGTGGAGGATACAGCGCGCTGGAATACCAACCAGCCGCTGGCAAAGCTCGTTCTAACGTCATTATCAAGTCTCGCGGTCTGAATTTTTAATCGGCAAAGGGCAAAGGCTCGCCGAACCAAACGGCCCTCCGTGTTCAAATTACAGAGTTCGAGGCTGCCTGTAACGCATAGGAATGTAGGTCGAAATTCAAAGCACAGCCTTCCCTACACAGCCACATCCATATACACTATGCGCAGCCTCGCGCCGATCTCGCAGAGTAGCTCGTTTCCGCGAGTATACAGGCAATCGCTGCACGGCAAAGGTAAAGGTCAGCTCGTCCTCCCAGCCGCGCGTGCTTAGTAGCTGGCAAGTATATACACACGGCGCACGCATTCGCGGGGGACCTTCGATTTCCCATAAAGCAGTCCCCCTCCACTCTCTTACGCCTCCGCGCGTGTGTACGCAAGTATCGTTTTTACCCATTAGCTTATAATAGAGCGCGGGCGAGGAGTTTTATTACCGAGCTCTCGGCTCGTTTCGTGTATATAATGAAATATCGATAGCGCCCATGAATATTTAAAATTCCTCGCGGCGAGCTTTTTTTATAATTTCACGGGATACTCCGATTGGCGGATACACATCTGCCTCCCCCCGCACGCCTTCCATTTATTACATGGTCAAGCGGTTATTTTATTTCTCGGGACGCAGACGTATATGTGTGTATACACAGCGTCCGGTGGGTCGCGACCTTTCTACAATAATTAAATTTTATCGTCCGCGCAGGCCTTTGAATAACAGCGGAGAGCAATCGATAAGTTGAAAAAGAGCAGCGACTAATGAAAATTCCGGCACTCCAGAGAACGAGCGTAGGTGTTGCTCTCCCCGCGCTTAAGCAGGTGCCAATTTTAGCGGGCAAAGCGCACGTGGCGCGCTGGTAATGAATAATTTCGGTGCGATCGATAAGTCGAGGGAATGCCGAGGATTGTACAGCGGATCATCGATTTTATTAGGGGCCGAGTATCGCCGTGGTTTTATACGCGCGCGTTTCTCATCGGGCCGTCGCGCACAATGCCGGGTATATACATGCGCGAGGCGGGCAATTTTCCAAGACGGACGAATCGGGAGCAGAGCCGGCTATCGCGCTATTGTTGCTGCGGAAAGATAGAACCGGGGTGGCATTAGCGTTGGATGAAAGCTCTCTCGTACATATACAGGGATCGATGCGCTGCGCTGCTCGGACAGTTCTTTCTAATTGAGGACTGGCTGGAAGCGGAAAATTGGCGTCTTGCGTAAACGTGCCGTAATCATGTATATACCACGCGGCCGCAAATGGCTCTAGTGTCTGTGTACTTGGAGTATATAGAGAGAGGAAAAGAGTAAAAGGACAAGTTTGGTCGGAGCTACTCCTTTGGCGGTTAGCCGGCGCAAGGACGCGAAAACATCGTGCGAGAAGAGGGCCAACAAAGCTCCGGGGAGGGAGCCGAGCTTCGAATTCAAGGTAGCCCGGCATTCGCTTTGCTTGGCGGGGGAGAGAGAAACAAAAGCTACGCGGACGGAGTAAACAATTTAATCAAGCAGCGTCCGCTCATTCGATTTCGCCGAGCGCGAAGCTTGCCGCAAAGAACTTTTTGAAGAAAGACCTTGTCTCTTTCTCTGTCTCTTTCGCTTTTCCTTTTGCCGGCCTTCTTTTTACAGCGGCTCCTTTTGCTCCTCTGCAGCGTGTGTGTCTCTCTGGCTCTTTATTCCGGTCGCCCGAGCTTGCTTTGCTCTCGCGGAGCTACTCCTTGCCGCAGCGCAGTGTCTATATACGTCGACGCTCGAGCTTTTTTTTCACATCTCCGCTCTTTTTCTATGTCTCTCTTTCTCTCTGTGCTTGGCCGCGTCGCTGGTGTCGGCTGACGTTGAGCGGCGAAAAAGCTGGCAGATACAGCTGAAATATCCGCGTAATCCGCGCAGTCAGGAGGGCATTATTTCGCGGACGCACGCAAACTCGCGCGCGAGCCGGGTATCTCTGTATATATATCTGGGGAATAATGAAATCGGCCGACGCGGAAGCATAGCAAGGAAGAAAGGCCAGGGAGAGAGAGAGAGAGAGAAAATCGAATTCGGGTTGACATTTTCATTTGACGTTTTCATCCGTTATCCCCTGTGTGTAAGTAGCAGCGCGCGAGCGAACCAAATCGATTTCTCTCTCTTTTTCCCAAAATGCTTATCCTTCCTTTCTCTCTCTCTCTCGGCGCGTTACTCGAAACGACAGTGCTCTCGCGGACATCGGCTTTTTATTTCCTGCTTCGGGCCTCGAGTCTCTCTTATACCAGGTTAACTACACGTGTTCGAGCTTGTGGTATAAGAACGGCAAAGCAGCACCTGAGGGCTACATCCGAAAAAGCAGCCACGAAGCCGTTCGGATAAAATCCAACGAGAGATAAGCCGGCCAGATGTGTGTATTTATGCATGTGTTCGTCCGTCTGTGTGTCCAAGGAAATGGCCAGTAGTGCAAGTAAGCATGCGAGGAGCCAGACATTGTTGCCGGCTCGCGCGGCATACAGACAGCCGAGCAGCGGCGGGATATTCGAAAAGCCGAGCGCGAGCGCGGCCAAAAAGCTCGAGTCTGGCAAGAGAGAGCGAATCGAGAGTGCGTCGCGATCGATGAACGCTCGAGGATCGAGATAGCCAGCTGTGCGTACGTGTATGTGTGTATGAAAGCAGCTAGATTAGGCAGTGGTAGGGAGCCGAAAATGCGCGTGAAGCGCGGCAAGGTGCGTCGGTGCGCGCACGTGTATTGTATAAAGAGTTGGCAACGCCGCAAGCTCGTGGACGTTGACTGGAGGGGAAGCCGTAGGCGGGGGGGCGCCGATCAATATGGCGACTGGAGAGGGTGTGGCAGGGGATCAAGGGGAAGTTTCGAAAACCGCGACTGCCAGGCAGCGCGCGCGCAAGCACCGAACGAGAGAGAGAGACTGACCTTGAGCTTTTTCCCCGGGAATGAAAGGCGCCTTTGCGCCAGAGCGCTACGTATACGGAGCGACGCGCACTCTAAACTCAAACTCTTTTGCTGCGCCTCCCTCTGCTCTCTCGCTCGGCTCTTTGTTTTCAAAAGTCCGATGCACGCCGGTCCACTATCTTCCCTAAGAGAGCGAGCGACTACTTTTCTTTTGTTGCAAGCTCGGCCCTCTATATACCTCTCTCCGACGCGCTGGCTCTATGCTTCTCTCTCTCGTCTGTACATAGCTCCGTACACTCGGCTGTGTGCGCAGCCAGTCCTCTCCTATCCTCGGCAATGACAATGACGGATCGGTCCATTATGTTTGAGCGTTATTCGCGCGCCTCGGCTTTTTAAGGCTCTTATATTTCTCGGCTATAGCCCGCCGCTTTCGCTTTGCATTCTCCCTCTCTCTTCCCTATACTCTGCTCTCGCGTTATACCTTTTTCAGCGCGCTGCCCCGACGAAACTCGATTGCGCGAGCGTCGACGCCATTTATCCAAGGTAAGCGCGCCTCGATAACGCCGCGAGTATCCTTCGATCCCCTGCAGCCAGCGCCGCTAGACGAGCCCCTGGCCCCTCGCTTAGATAAGTCGAAACTAGACAAGACGTCTCGGACTAAAGTTTCTCGCTCTCCACCCTTTCCGGTGTGCGGGCACAGATGCGCGAGCCGAAAGGTAGAAGAAAAAAGCTAGAGAGAGAAAGAGAAAGAAGGAACGGCGTCGATAGGTCGAGGTTCGTCGCTCGCTTGGCGAAGGAAGGAGGAACTCTTAAAGGACAGATTAACCCGGAGTGATGGATGAGCTTTGATAAATCGATATCTTGACACATTTATATTTGCGAGAAAAAACAGCCCCATCGATCCGCTTCCAATACGCTACTGATAAACTGCATTTTTCTTTTTCACGGGGCCCTCCCCGCACGCCCGGGCGTGAGATAAAAAGCGAACATTTCTAAGATGACATAAATCAAGCGAGAAACACGTAGCGTTATTAACTGATGTTCCTTAAAACTCACTTCGTCATCCGGTCCGCGCGCTCGCCGCGGGAAATAAATCACGAAATTTTCAGCTTTTTCCAGCGCGCGACGGCTGCCAGCCTCCTACATACCTGCTCTCTCTGCCCCGCTGCTATTTATAAACTTGGAATTTCGCGTATTAATAAACTTGAATGGAGAGAAAAAAAATAGGGCGCTGATAAAGCTGCCGCCGATGTGCCGGGGGAAAATGATATTTTTCGCAAAGCCCTGTGACCGATGGAGCAAGCTGAGTAGAGAGGAAACCGGAAAAGGCAACTCCTCGAACTCGAGGAAAGAAAGGCGAGAGCGGGAAGCGTCGTCAAAGAGTCGCTTATTCGGATGAATATTGGAGGTAAGAGGGGCCGACACGGCCACTATGACTGACTCTGCGCTTTTGCCAGCTGACTGAGATAAAAGCTCGGGGAGGGGGGGATACGGCAAATCGAGCGAGCGACAAGCGGAAGAAAACGCGCGCGTCTCTCGATCTCGATTATAAGAGGCTCTTGGCCTGTGACGTTCGACATTGTGATTTTGTATGATATATTTTTCAGTGGATGCGTAGGATAAATCGTGCGAGCGGAGCAAATAATTCGTAAGCTCAGTCGAGCGATGAAATTTCATTAGCCATTCTCGGGGCGCATGCATGCCCCGGCTCTCGCACGAGCGGCCCGCTGAATGTTTCTCAAAAGTTAAGATCCCGAGGAGAATATATCAGCATTCCTCTTGGTATTCTTCGGCGCGGATTTCCCTCGAAACTTTCCTAACGAGCTAAGGAGCCGTATAGAAGCTCGAAACTTCCGGGCCCCGGCATTGGCACTTACTTTGGGAATCCGCAGCATCCAACCTCTCTCTCCCTGCAGTGAGCCGCTTTATCTCTCCCTTCCCTCCTCGACTATCTACGGGGAAAAGACGTATTCGCGGCTGTATGTATATAGCCGAGCTTTGCAGCCGATTTCTCTTTTCATTCGGCAAATTAGCGGCGTGACTGCGCGCGAAATTTTTCCCCGACGCTTAGCTATATATATACACGCGAGGCGGAAGCCAGTCGCTCTCCTTGATTCTAATTTACAAGAAAGAATGGCAGGGGCGGAGAGAGGGAGGTAATAGGGATTTTATCAGGGCTCGTGCACGAGTAGCCGCGCCGAGCGTTAGCTCGCTCGTATACCTTGAGCCCCATTCATCCTGCTAGAGCTCCCAAGGGTAGTGACCGAAGCCCTCTCTCTCTCTCGCCTCGAAGGAACCTGCCGTAGCAGCTCGTCGTAATCCTGAGGAGTCAATCAGCCCTCGCGGGCGTACCTCGGGCGCCCTCGTAACGCCGCCTTAATAATCGAATCGATGAAAAGGAGCCACCCCCAGGCTATATACCTGCTCGCCGGGGCGGCGTAGCGCGCGCGCGCGCGCGCAGCTGCCTGAAATTTTAATCGACTTTCAATTAGTCGCCGCAGAGAGCGAGAGAGAGACTCACGATTCGTCGCCTTGTATAAATTGCGCCTTAGGGAAGGCGTAGGAGAGAGAGCTGCTGGCATTCAGGACTAACAAAAGGGCCAAGGTGCGCGGCGCTCACCCCCTTCTTCAGCCCCGCGGAGCCCGAGGAAAATAATCGAGAGCTCTTTGTCAGCGAAGCCAGGCCGAGACAATGCGATCCTCTCTCCCTCTGATTCTCGCGGAGCCAAGCCAAAGGAGGGATATAGAGCCGGGGCGAGAAAGAGAAACGAGGAGCACGCGTTGTAATGCCCGTATTCTCGCTGACGACAATAAACGACTCGATGCTTTATCGCATCCCAGCCTCTCTGCCTTTGCCCCCCTGAGCTGTACAATACCGGCTTTCTCTCCGGCTAGACGCGCGCCCGCGCCTCTTTCTCTCGCGCGAATCATCCGGTTTTATTTGCCAAGCGATACTCGAAGGCGCGAGAAGTGAGAGGAAAGGAGAGAGGCGTTAGGGAGAATGGAAAGTGCCGCTCTGAGATTTCGGGAGAATCAATCGAGAGGGAAGAGCCATTTGCAGGGGGACGACGGGGATGGGATAAAGATCAAACGAAGTGCTCTCGCGTAAATTAATCTGCTTGGGAATTAGGACGGGTTTCGCGATCGTTGGGCTCTGATGGAGAGTGGAAGGATGGGGATTTGTTTGTGTAAATATATGATGATTTGAATGCATTATACACGGGATTGACATTAATTAAATGATAATTAACGCCTCGAGGTGAGTAAGGTTTGTGATGACACGTTTGGGCCACCACTGATCAATGGGCACTTTAAGAGAGAAATTTTAAAAATCTTCAACTTGCAGGTGACGTTAAAAGTTGAATATTCTTGACTTTCGATTTAGACTTAAAGTTTGAGCTTTATAACAAAGTAAAATAACTCGCGTTTGTCTTTCAAATTAGAATCCGGTCACGGTATAATATTCATAAGAATTACTAGTTTTGAACATACCACGTAAAAAGCTCCTTTCTTTCAAACTCTCCTTTTTCACGACGCTTAAAAACAGAACAAGAGTCGAAAGCCAGTCCTACGCATTGTTTCCCATCCAAGCTAAACTCGAGCGTAAAAGCAAAACGTTTATCGGTGCTCATGCTTATTCAAAGCTTGCGCACACACTCCATCTTTTCATCCAACCTTTGATCGTAAGCTCATTCCAAGTGTCTCTTCGAGTGATTCTAGCTCAAGCCCCGACTCGATTATCCGCTTTTAGATGGCTGTTGCAAGTGGCATGTACAACCCCGCTGCTATAAAGCTGCATTACTCCCCCGCTGATCGCGTAGGCAGCTCGGGGGTGGCTAGAGTGCAGCGAGAAGCCGCTATATATACACAGCTACGACGACGAGCTGGAAGCGCTGGAAAAGAAGAAGAAAAAAAATTTAGATGAAGATCCGCTGCAAAGGGAGATGGAATGGAAGTAATTTCCGGGGCTAGAGGAGGCCGCTCACGCGCGCAGTAAAAACATAATCAGCGCCGGGGATACATTGACTTCGTAACAATGTTAAGCTCGCTCAGCGGTGCTCGACTCGATGCTGAAATTCATCACTCCGGCATCAGCGGGGCCGGTGATCCCGCAGAAATCCGACCTCTTTTTCAGGGCTTGTTTGGCGAAAGGCAAGCTCGAGGTCGAGGTATTTAATAAGGTTTTCTTTTCTCAAAAGAAGTGAAAATTTAATTGAAATTTACAAGCATTTCGGGACTACAATATTCATGAAGAGCTCGCGAATTCGCGTTTATCTCTTGTTAGCGGGATTTTGTGAAGGAAGCAATATTTTAAAATTCCATCGCTTTGTAAATAAAGGAAATTTTGAATTTTCGGACAGAAACGAGTTTCGAAAAAATATGTTATGGAATATTACAGCAGCGAAAAATTGATTGGCCTAGATTTAAAAAAATATTCACCTCCCGATGACTGGTGAAAATGAGTGGAATAAAATGTCTTACAGGACTCGTACTATATCTACTTGTACACTTTTAGCCGTGGCCTGGGCAAACCTTTATCGACTTTCTCCCGGTGGAGTGATTTTTTCCAGAATTTTTTCGATTAAAATCTCTTTCCTTTTAAAATTGATGGTACATAAAATCCACAGATTTTTCCACTTGGTTAACATTTATGTCTATCTTGGCATATACATTCCGTGAACTTTCAAAGGGGAGTATCAAGATTGAAATTGACGATGTCAATTTTTAATAAATTACTATCGCACGCCAATAAAAGTAATGTTTCTTTTTTACGATTTTCCAGATAAAAACTAAATGTAAAAGAAATCTTTCGCAGGCTTAATGTTGCCTCGCAATATACCAAAGAGCAAAAAGAATGAACGATGACTTATCATGAAAGGCACAAAAACCCAAGTTTTTTTTCATATTTAAATCATTATTGTAATTTTATTATGGATCTCTCGTTCAACCAGCTCTACCCCTGGAAAAAACATTAACATTCAACGAGTTATCGTCAAATCAATCCCGCAATATCACGCGATAGCGCCGAAAATAAGCAACGATAATTCAAAACGTGAGACAACGCAATTTTCGCGGCAGACACGAGAACCCCTAACGCCGTAATCCTAACTCGGCCCGGCAACTTCGTAATTACGATTCCTTCGATGACACAGCAGATAGGCTTAATTTATCCGGGAGAAAAATCCACTCTGTATCGGCTGAACCCGGCGCATTTTTCACCCAGCTTTTCCGCTATCAAAGAATCCGTTCCCCGCACGAATCGAGCCTCTCGCGCGCTCTCCTGTCATATATAAATTACCTGTCTCCAGCGCTGATCAAAACAAATTGCAATATGCAAGAAAGAAGTCGTTGTTTTATTCATAACGCCGTTCATGTACGCCGCCGATGTAAAACGATTCCCGCCGAGAGCTTGCGCAAGCTCACGCGCACATTTTCGCGTAAAATTCAAATCAGTCCTTGTCGCGCCGGCTTAGCGTCTTTCTCTCGCTCTCGGCGCGTAAAAACGCGAAATCCAAATCGCGCCGTAAGAATCGAGCCGGTAATGCGTTGCTCCGTTTTTACTTTTTCTCCGGCAGCTGCGAGCTTGCAGTAGGTTAGCTATTCGCTCGCGCTCTCGCACTGTTTAAGCAGCATTTGCAATGCAAAGCGAAGGCGGCGTCGGCGTCGGGCTGACAGGTCGAGGCTACAAAGTAATGACGCATGGTTGGGCGCGATGTCTCCGCATTTCCTCCTGTCATTTACAGACGGAGCATTTGGCTAAAGCGGGGGGAGCCTCTCCGGCAGCCTAAACCATCCCGAGCAGCCGCTCCTCGGCGCGCGTTTGCATTGCGGGCGGGCGAAAGGGCCCCTATATATCTATCCGAGCCAAGCCCGATCATTAATCAAATAAGCCCAATCATTTGCGGCTCTATCTCTTCGAGATCTAGCCGCGCGAAAGCCCGCCGTTGCAACGTAACATTGGCGCGTACTTGTGCGAGCGAATTGATCGATTTTGATCTTTATAAATACTTTTCAGAGAGATGGAGCTGAGAATACAGCGCTGGATCAAAACTTGAGGAGTGTTGCAAGATAGATGTGACACTGGCTCGTGGATATAGCCTCGCAGGTGTTCTTATTCACCGGGCTGTAATTATGCGAAATTTATTCGAATCGATACTTAGCGAATATCGTTAATCTAAGAATACACGTAACGCCGGCAGTCCGAGAATACAATAATCGTCTTGTCACCTCTGGAGCCGACTGCACAGCTTGGCCTTTCTTCAATATTCCGCCTTTTCTCTTTTACGTCCGTGTATTTCCTATTCTTTATCCCTTTTACGATTTCCTTCTATTTCCGTATATAGCTAGGGCGCGAAATTTCTTTTGCTTAAAGGCGCCAGCTCTCGCTCGGGCGCGTAGTAAAATCCCGCAGCTATCCATCCGTATCTGGGGCTGAACTCGTATTAGCATTTATGCAACCGTGCGAATACATCAAGGTATATATCGAGAAATATCTTTCCCTTCGCGCGCGGCGTATATATATATAGACGTACCTATAGACGCGCTCTCTGCAGTATAACTCCATCGTCCCGTAATGTCGCATACATGCATATATATACCTATATCCCTCCTCTATATTTTACAATCTGAAGACTTTTCTATGCTATACAAGTGGTCCGCGCGCGTGCGCGCATCTTTTTTCCTCGCTAGGGAAATGCTACTATCGCTTCTGGAATGCATTTAGTTTTTTTCGCCAATTTTTGAATGCAGCTTCTTTTGCGTTGGGAAAACCTGTCTAGATGCTTTGAATATGTATAGAGGTATTTAAAGGGGAAAGTATGGTAGTAACTGGGTATGGAGGTCTACGTTAAAAAAAAAGTCTTGCGGATGTCGGTCAATAATTTGATGCTTGATAACCTGGCGACGTTCAGACTTGTATTTTTTATTCCTTTGTTAAATATTAAAATATTTATTGAGTTGAAATAAAATTAAAAAAAGATTTCCCGAGGTGTGAACTATCGACCTGTCGGAATTTATACCGAAACTCTACCAACTAGAGTTATTGAATTATTACTGTCAATAAAGTTATTCTTGAAGTAGCTTTAGATACAAATTTTATTATTTACATACAGTTAATTTCACTAATTAATACTACATAACAAACTATATTTCTAATTTTACTAATTAGTTTAAAATAATTTAAATTGTGCGTCAATAATGAAATAGCTCAGATGGTGAAATTTCGTCTACCGAAGTAGAAGTCTAAATTAAGCCACAGAACTTGAAACGAGGTCCTGATCACGAATATTTTTCATGACGTGATTATGATTGTAATTTAATTATCCTGTCAAGGATTGATCAACGAAGATTATAAATAGTAAGTTTTATTAGTTAAGGTATAAATAACTTACATATGTTTTGTATAATTATTAAGCGTATTTAAAATTTTTAATAATAGTTTTTCATAGAACAAACTGTTGGGTAATTAAATTCCAATTAAGTATCGTAAACTTTAGAGCAAATGTAATTTTAAAGTAACCTATTCTGTTAACGTAAACATAGGACGTGCCGATAAATTTTATAACTAGAATAACAATCACTATGGATATTGATGAAGGAATAGGTGAACAATTAAAGCAAAAATATACTCTTTCCGTGAACGTGTAAGGATCGTTTATTAAAGAAAAAATAGCTCTAGTGATTAATAACTTAATTACCTATATAAGCAAAGTTTTTTTAATTCACTATCTTTTATAAAATGGGTTTAAAATAATTAAAGTGAATAATTAAAAACTACATTAATTAAAAACTAACTAAAAAGTTCATATAATTTTTTTTCGCATTCTACGAAAATTTTATGCATTTTTCACCATATTTTATGAAAAGGAATTCGTTGAGTGAAAAGTGTATTTTAAATGTTTATATTACCTTATACTGCACAAAATTTCGGTAAAATTTTGTACATTACCTATTCAGTTTCAATTTATTAACTTTAATACTCTTAAATAAAAGATTGTGTGAAACGACCTTCGCTGATCAGATCCTGATAAAATAAGCGTTACAATCGTGATCACACTTTGATGACTCAAAATTACGATCGGATCAGAACCATATATTCCTCCTATTAAAACTCTAATTACGCTGACCTTTTCTTTTTTCTTTATTCTATCTAAAAAATTATTTTACAGCTTAAAAAAAAGCATTAAAAAATATAAATCCAGCATAGTAGCCATTACCAGACCTCCAGCACACTTACTTCTTCAGCCATCCCGGCGCATTATCATTGTTCTTAAAAAGACGAAAGACAGAAGAGCTGATTCGTCGCTAAGGCTCCAAGGGTCTCGAGCGAAAATTCGAGGACGCGGCTGGGGCAATGTGGGGCTGCGGATAAGGAGGACGGAAGGAAGGAAGGAAGACAGGCTGCAGCAGCAGCAGCAGCGGCGGCGGCAGAGGCAGGAAATAACGAGGAGGGCGCGATCGTTATCGTAGGGCCCCCTGGGCTTCTTAACTCCGGCTGCTACTAGCTCGTCGGCGGCGTTGATGGCTTCCCTTATGCTCAGCTGCTTTTAATCCCATCCAAGTGAAATCGCTGTATTTGCCCCCGCGCGCGCCCAGGTATATAACCCGCCGGCGAAGGGAGTAGTAGCGTATCTGTATCGAGGACGAGGAGAAACAACGAAAGCGACGGAGGTTGTAGGCTCGAGGGCAAATTGACCCAATTAACGTCGCGTAATGCAATTGAGCTGATTGTATACGGGAGCTGACTGCTTATCGTCGCGCCCGGGTATATATGCACAGGCGAGCACGCTGAGAGAGAGAGTGAGAAAGAGAGATAGCGAGACGCGTGTGTGTCTGTGTGTGTGTATAGTAAGAGTTTGCGGAGGCTGCGGAGCTTGCGGATACAGGCTCTCTCGAGTGCTTGCGAGAGCGCGAGAACAAGAGCTGATGAGGGAAGGAGGAAAGGAGGAGGCTGCGGAGAAGGCTGTGAGAAAGAGGAAGAGAGGGAGAGAGCTACAGTGATTATGAAGCTCTCAAGGAAATGGGAACTTCTCGCGAGCCCAAGCGGCTGCGAAGAGCTTGCATTCCGTTTCCGCAGAATTGCTGCAGCAACCCTCTTTCTCTCTCTCGGCGCCGCCACGTCTTTCCTCTGCCCCTTGAGGGCTTTGCTCTCTGGCGCCGCAAGCACAAAGCCGGGGAATAAGACGCGGACGCAACGAAAGCATAACCGAATGAACGCAGCAGCCCCCCGTAGTGCGAGCGCTGCGGTGCGCCTGCCCCCCTCCGGCCTCCTGACACCAAGCTCGCCTTCTCCTCCTTGTTATACGGAGCCGCGCGGCGTGCGTGCCGACGCGCTCTCTGCGCCAGCTCATTGCTACTTTTGTATGTGCACCGCGGCGCTGGGCTACTTCTCGCGGCCGCCCGCCTGTACAAATCTGGGTCGGTGCGGCTCGCCGCGGATTTTCCCTACTCTCCTCTCCCCTTCTACTCTCTAGCTCTCTCCCCCTCGCTCTCTCGCTCTCTTTGATCTGCGGTGCCGCGACTTTTCCGACCGACTTTTCGATGCAAAAACTTTTACGAGTGCGTGCTCCTCCGTGTATAAACAGTTTTCTTGAAATTCATGTCAAGATTGAATTTACCCCGCCAGTTTCGTGCCATTATATGCTTAAACTTGCGCGAGCTTTCGCCTTACAGCGCGGCCCGCTCGCAATTTTCGATCGCGAAATTACAGCTAGAATTTCGCCTGACCCCCTTTCGTCTTAATGAAGCCGAAACGTATAAGTAGTTAAAAAATATCGGGGCTAACCAGAGAGAGAGAGAGAGAGAGAGCCGCGCAAGAAGCAGCAGCACGACGGCCCGCAAAGCCGGAGTGGGTTTTACATTAGCAGGAAAGCCGGTGCCCATTCGTTCTTGTCTTTGCAGCGACGCTGCCAGAGAGGGCCAGAGCCGCTGCAAGGACACAATGAGCGAGTATAGCCGAGGAGAAAGGGGGAAAAGGAAAAATACGCCAGGAGAAGAGGCGAGGAAGAAGGGAAAAAAAGACGCTCGCTCTCTCAGGCGCGGGAAAAGACACAAAGATGGAAAGAGCGGAAAAGCCAGGGCGAATGCAAGCAGCAGGGCTCTTACGTGTATCTGTGGCACTGGCACAAAGAACGCGCCGGAGAGCCATACTTCAGCGGAGACCTCCTTTGCTCCGAAGGAGAGAAACGACCCGGAGAGCGCGCGCGCGCCCAACTCCACGAGATAGCTAATAATAATTACACCCGCGTCATCAATCACCGAGCGCCGGCTTTTCTTTTTCCGCTTTTCTCTTTCTGCTAGCCGCGCTGCTGGCTCTGCACGGACAGGCCAGCAGCGTCCCTTCGCAATCGTCAAACCATTATTCTTGCGCGGTTTTTACGTTCGAGCGCGCGCGGCCTTTCAAAACAAACAGGACGACTCTCTTTTTTCCTTTATCGCGCCTCTCTCGCCGCGCGGGGAAACAATGAGGTGCAGCGAGGCGCAATTAACGAGCTGTTCCGCGACGATTTCCCCTCATTTGAAAGTTCAAAGGGCCGGCCGTTCGCCTGGAAATAATGTAGATTCCCGCTGTAAACACAATAAACGTTCCTGCATTTTTTCCCCGCCGGAATATCGCCGAGGAAAATTACGAATGTACGCGCTCTCTCTCTCTCGCTTATTTTTCAGCCGCGGCAAGACAGCAGGGCGGCGCCGGTATTGGACTGACAGCATGAAAAGAATTTTCGTTTTTCCACGTTTGTATATGCAGGAGGCGGCGCGCGATCGGGATCTTGCTGCTTTAATATTCCACGCGAGCTCGCGGAGCTTCCAATTCAGTCCGCGCGCGCTGGCTGCCAGCTTCGCGTGTGTGTGTGTCTGTCTGTATCTACATCGGACGCTGCAATCTTTCAATATTTTATTAGCTCCATTACTGTATTTATGCAGTTGTTTAACTCGGGCCGAGAGCGAGCTAAACAATCGATTCCAGCGCTCGGCGGCAGTAATGATTCATCGGAAAGAGAGCTAAATTCGTAAATAGGCCGACTTAATCTTGCGCGCCTCATCGGCCTCCCTAACGCACGGCTAAAATAATCCTTGCCAGAGAGGGAAATAGCCGCGTTTACGTATTCCGCCGTCGAGATATAAATAATGGGCGCGTACTCGTAAAAGTAATACATCGAAACGTCAGAGGGGATAAAATACATGCACAAAGTCGCGGGGCTGACTGTTTTATAGTTTGCGCCGGGCTTTTTATTAGAGCCCCCCGCGCGCGCACTGGCCTCACTCTCTTTCAGAGCAACTCGGCCGTTGGTCATCTCCACAATAAATCGAACCTATTTCCGAAAGTATACAGAGAGAGCGGGCTGGAGAGGCGGTCGCGCGCACTGCGCCGTGAGCGGACACCACAATGGATTACGTGAGGCCGACGAGCAGTTCCGTATATAAGCTAAGCTTCGTGCGCGCGCCACCCCCCGAGCAGCCACCTTCCCTCTCTCAACCTGTATACCTACTGCATACATACATATATACATGCGCTTATACATAGACGCGGTAGCGCGCGCCGAGGCCGGGAGAAAATCGAGGAAAAGGAAGAGAAAAAGGTGATAAAGAGAGCTTGCAAGCCCCCCGCGCCTTCCTCGGTCCCGGCAATAATGGTGAATGTACAAACGTTTGCCGGGCTCCTCCTCGACATTTTTCCAATTTCTCAATAAAGTCCCGGCTCTTCCTATGATTCCGCCGAGGTAAGCCGCATTGCCGTCGCTTCTCCCTCTTTCTCTCACTATATATATACACCTCGCCCCCCCCAGAGTCAAGCCCATAACGAGTTTTCCTTGCAAATGCGCACGCGGAGAGTCGCAAGCAAAACTCCGGGGGCACAGAGGAGAGAAAAGTCCTTCGGCAGAGGCCTGCGGACTTTCGACTTACGTGGAAATTACAAACGCGCGAGAGGCAAGTTAACGAGTTTCCAGGCGCGCTGCTGCAGTCGTATCTGGCGCGCGGGCGTTCGCAGCTCGGCCGGCTATAATTTCACCCCGGCGGCGGCTTCTTACGAGGAATCGAACTTTCCCCCGCCGGCTCGTTCGACCTTTTCGCGAACGCAGCTTTTTGCAAGCTCGCAGTTTCGACGTTTCTTCGGAGCCGCTCTCTTTTTTTATTTTAAGGCCGACTTTTACGGCGCTTACGGAAAATAAATATTGACAACGCGGCCCCCGTAACTCGCCGCACAAATGACTGACCCGCGCCACTCGCAAACGCGCATGAATACGTGAAATCGCACCGTGGGGGTCCGATACGCTCTCTATATTTCTTTTACGGTGGCCATAAAATCCCGAGCTCACTTGCGAATACACGGCGGGGAGAAAAAAGACGCGTAGTTACAGGCGAATCCGCGGGAAGTTAGCGGCGCGCCTTGGCTCGCCGCGCGAATCACGCGCAAGCTTATTGAGCGGAACGGTAATTTATGATGCTACGGGCGCCTCGAGCCCGGGGAGCGAGAACGCCGGCTTTGAGCTTGCGACGATGTCAATGAAATTTTTGCCCGGAGATTTTTTTTGCCGCGGGCTTATCAGTATGGCTCTGTAACGAGCGGGGTAATTAACTTTTGCAGCTGCTCATTTGGAGTTTATGAGCCGGGGCCCGCGGATCATATTTCATACTCGCGGCTGTGGCAACAAAAGGCCGAGTCTGTATTTGACGTGGAAGCAAATAACCCGGCGGGCTGGATTGTCGGACTGCGGAGCTTGTTATTGTTGTTGCCGAAAGTATGATTGAGGAGGTGATGAGCGCGAGGTGAGCTGGAACCATTAAGCATCCTCTGCTCGATCCCTCGGGTTTCTCGTAATGCAATGGGAAAATTAAGCAGGTTCGAAAAGAAAGAGAGGGAGTCACGACGACAGCCGGAATATTCATCGCGCTGCTCTATATGTATCAACGGTCTTTCGGGAGACTCTCAGCTCAAACTAAGGACGTTAAACCGTACTTAATGCTTCGAGCGTTTTCTCAACGAGGATATCCTCGCGCCCGAGGGTCCGAACTAGCTCCGTCTGTCCTTGAAAATTTCCCAAGTCTCTGGCATAAAGGATCACTCGTTACACCGGTAATCTGGCCAACATTTGCGGAAACGTCAGTCGTTATGAGGCATGGGTTCCTCTTAGAGCCGACTTCTGGCTGCATAGGGGGGGACGCACTCGAATTCCCTCGACACGTAGCCCGCGTAAATTTGACTCCTCTGTTCTGCTTGAGCTTTTGTTCTGGCTTTGAAATTGACCAAGTTTCGCGAGGCGAGGAAATTGCGCGACAATTTATAGCTGGACAATTTAATAGCGCGGCCCACAGCCGTCACAAGTCGCTTTTCATATCCTCCGTCAAACTCGTCCTAACTGTTTTATTATATTGCGTTTGGAATTTAATTGACCCCATTACTGCAGTCTCGCTGATGAAACAGTTATTCCATCAAGGGTTACCTGGCTATTTCTGGTTTTCAGTTTTAAACTGTGAATTCGGATGATGTACGATGTCAGGTGCTGCTTAGTTTTGAACAATTAAATTGTTTTTAAAATAAACAATCAACGACGCCAATTAAAAGATATTTGATAAAGTAATAGTTTTGAAATGGATATTGAATACACAAAATGTACGGTGGAAAAACTTGATTAATTATTCAATCAGTAAAAAAGGTATATGGTCTGGTTAGCGGAGCTATATACAGATTTTTTGAGAAGTTTATATAAGAATAAAAGCTTTTAACGAGAATGATTTATTTAAATATTGCTAAATTGCAAGCATAATTTGTTCGTGTCATTCATACATTTTTTTCGCGAAAATGTACAAAACGGTAACTGAATTTTCACTCCTGTATCGGATTTTAACTAATTTCAACTTCCCATATCCATTCTATTTATAATAAAAAAAAATGATAACTATATATAATTTACAGGATAGTACTTTTTTACATACTTGCCAACTATAAAAAGTTTATATAATTCATAATAAAATTGACTTATATTGAGAGAAAATATCGTTTATAGTTAATGAATCAGACATTTTTAAATTTATTTTCGAATGGCATTTGATCTAATAAAACATTTATCAACTATTAAGTTTCTGTTATTAAGTAATAAGTTTCTATACAAAAAATGAGTTAGATCCCTCTGTTCAAATAACTTGTCTTTAACTATTCAAGAATATGCATTTGATCTCTTCCAAATAATCTACGTCCATTAATTGGTTACATTAAATACAAACGATCTTTTCAAAATACTATAATTGTTACAGTCTAATGTAATAACTTTCTTATATTTTACAAAGGCGTAAAAATCTTTTATAGAAATATGTGGTAATATAATTGATGGACCATTTCTTTCAGGATATGAAAACAAATATAAATAAAGATTAAATTGTTAGAAATCTATTTCTGTTAATTTAATTGCTTAAAAATTGGTTTCTTCATTACAGACGCGAACATTGATCTTAATTTACAATTTGAACATTATAATTCATTTCCCATTTATTTAATAACCAAATTAGAAATGAATTTTTAAGTCAGTCAAAAGTATATTTCTATATCAAAAGTAATGTAATAAAAAAATTGACCTGTTTTAAAATAAATTAAAACTTAAAAAACCAAAAGTTTTGAATAAATATTGGTTTTGTCCATTGCGCTTAAGTAAAACATCAGTAGACCAACATAGAAAAAATGTCTACACGTAATTTTAATATAATCTACAAAATACAAAATTATGTTTAACACTACAAGGATGTATGCATGATCCTTGTAGTTAAATATATAGAGTTTTTATGTATTATCTTACTTATATTCAATTATAGCTAAAGAAAATTTCTTAAAATTAATCTACAGTTTAAATAATTACACTAAAATTTTGTAGGTTAATGAAATTTAAAAAAATTCAGTGGCTCATTTCATCTAGATTATTAACAATGAAATTAGTTTAAAGTGACATATTTAAATATATTCCAAGAAACCTCAACCTCATCGATTTTCGCACGATTAATATGATAAAATGTATAATAAAATGTAAACTTTATCGGAGAAACTTTTTAAATGCTTAAAAACTTTAGGAAAAAAGAGAGAAAAATTTAATAATAATGGTCTATTTTCGTATTATATTTTTACACTTTAGCTTTTATAGTGATTTATAATTAAGACTTTACTTTCTCATTTTTTTACTGAAATCTGTTTTGATAAAGGAAATAACTAATATTACCAGCGACTTAATCGTATACCGATAACTTAATATATATACTTAATCCTATCTGTCTAACCTAGATTATCTTTATTCCAATAGACTATATAAACGGTATAGCATCCATTTGAAATTTTTTTTGAATTACTAGTTGTTCATGTTATCTATTTTCTAGTGTAAAATTTTTGTCTAAAATGCACCGCAAAGGTTTTCAACTAAAGCTCTACGAGATCAAATCTGATTTTGAAAGAATTGATGCATCACACCTGAGTTCTGGTAAAACGTTAATATATTCTATGGCACTCTTATGAAGCATAAAATGTTTCTTGAATTATTAAAGCGATCTTCAAGTTCTTAGATTTTTTAGTGCATTGTTTTATAATAAAATTATTGGTAAAGCTATAATTATACTGATATAGAAAATATATCAATAAAATATATCAAGTATCAATATTTTGATTAAATCTTTCGATTTATATTTATTTTATTTAAATAAGAAAATAATTGACAATCCTATTTTTCTAACGCAAGTCTAAAAAGACGTAAGTTTTTTACAAAGGACGTTATGTCAGATTTCATATTGTAGTTTATAAATTACACTTTTAGATTATAAAATTCTTTGTGGTTTTCCATCTTTCTGTTAGGTACAAAAAATGATGGAAACTTAAAATTGTAAAAACTTGATAAACTAAATTAGTATATTACATACCTAGGCCAGTAAAATAAGAAATGACTCAGATCACATGTAATTGTCATCCGAGGTAAAGCCGAGGTTGACAAACATGTGATCTGAGGCTTTCTTTTTTACTGGCCAAGATGTGTGTACTATTTTTCTGCTTGACGGCGCCGGAAAGCGCCAACTTCTTTTCGCGCATCGACCAGGAAGTTGGCTCTTTCCGGCCAGAGGGCAGAAAACGTATTTTGTAAACTGCCTCGAACCGGAAAATACATATTAACTATTTAAAATTTTGTACTCATTGAAAATTCTTATATCATTTTATTAATTCATGCGTTGTATAACTTCAAAAAGCATAGTTTACTTATTGTTTCACATTGTGTTTTTGAAAATAATATATTCTATAAAAAACTTCATATGATACTTTTCTAAAAAAAAAATATTTCTAAAAACTATTTTAAAAACTCTAAAAATTAAAAAAAAATTCTCTTTTTATTTCTATTTTTTATAATATAAAGCTCGCATATCATGTGCGCTAATCACACCTGTACATTTCCATGGTTATATTCAACAAACTTCAAATTTTAGCGATAAACAAAATCAGTACGATCTAATTTGAAGCTTATTAACCAGAAGCAAAGTTATCAGGCAACAAAGCTCGGTCATGGATATTGTGTAAATAGACTAGCGCACATAACCCGCGCTATGAGCACCGGTTTATATTTTCGTTTTTATAATAAAACAAACCACGATTATTAGCGATAAACAAAACCAGAACGATCAATGTTAGCAATAAACAAAATTAATGTAATTAAATTCAAAATAGCTAATCGCAGAGACCGAGTTATTTTAGCAACAATTTTCGGTCATGGATGTTGTATAAAGTAGTTATATGCATTAATTTTCTATAATTGTACAAAATATGTCAGTTTTTTAAATAAACGAGATTTTGTTCAAAGTTGGAAATCTCTATCCAGGCGGAGATTTTTTGAGTTTACACAGGATTTTTCGAGATTTTCGACACGATACAGGTATCTTGAAGTCGATTTTTTTCTTGTGATCAATGAAATATTTTCGAGAAATTATTTACATATGTTTTACCAAACGAAGTAATAAAAAAAAAAGTTTCAAAATTAGATTACTTTCATAAAAATCTGATAAAAGAAAAAGCCGAACTGCTCTTTGAGAAAGCATGATACTAATACCATTAGCGGCGGTTTTTAATTTAACGAAGCAGCGTTAAAAAAAGACTCGCGCTTAATAGCTTCAAAAGTTCGGATACCTTTAAAGTAGCGTACGAAGAGAGCGGGGAAAAAAAGGCAAGAGTCTTAATGCCCAAAGAGGCTTAAAAGTCGTGTGACCGCGAGCTCGCGCGTCCAACTAAGCGCATTGTGCAATCGGGTTGAACGAGCCGAAACTGTGATTCAGCGCAGCTTGTCGGCCAAAATGAAAGTGTACGGCTCCTCGAGCTCGGCCTGGCGCGCTTATTTCCAGCCTCCGAAGGCTCTAGCCGCTCTGCTCTGCAGTAATTGAACCTACCCGGCAAGCCGAGGCAATAAAAAAGCTCCTTCCAGCCATACTGTCTCGCGGTGCGTACACGACACGCTTGTATACACTCGTACAGCTAAATGTGCAGCGCAAGCTCTGCGGCTTTAACGAGCTTGCTTGCTTGGCTCTCGGCACTCGAGCGGCCAGTAGAGCGAAGACGAAGCCGCTCCTCTCGGGTCAAGGTCGAGCCCGAGGCCAAAGCCTCGCGAAGAAGCAGCGCGCGGCCGAAGCCAATCGTTCCCTCCGACTCTCAGCTTTGTAGAAGCCGCGGGTACTTCTCATATGTACTCGAGCTTGCAGTTATGCACATATCGCGGCTCGACCGCAGCTTCCCCCGAATGCACCGCTACCAAGATAGCCACGGGGATGCGCTTACTGCAAACAGTGTAGCGCAGTTTCAGCGTCAGTGTTCCGCAAGCGCTTCGGCCAACGCGAGCTTGCAAGCCCTGGCAAACGGAACTGCATTAACTTCGCTCCGCTAAGCGTCCGTCGACTCATTTATTGCTTTAGTTGGCCCTTTAGCCCGCTGCTAGCTTTTCCAGCCTCTTGCCCCCCCATCGGCTGTATATCGGGGAATTCGTCGCTGGAACTTCTCTGTAATCCCCTTAACACGGAGCTTGCAGCACGCACAGAGGCCGGCTTTTCCGCCCGGCGAACTCTTTCACACGGCTAAATTTACCGCGATGCCCCGAGGCGGTAAATTAATCCCTCGCTCTCGCGCGCGTAGGGGGACAGTATAGTACGCTCGTGTAGTTCCTTCTGCCGCTACGCCGGCTATACCGCTTCGTTAATAACGTCCAGCCGGAGTTGCGCAAATTGCGACGAATTTCATTTTCCTCGGCGGAAAATGCGGACTATGCATATACGCGCGCGCTGGGAGCGTGTTAACGTAGTCCCGCTACATCCAGAGCTCGGCTCCTCCGTCTTGTTATTATTTCGCGGACAATGCGCTCTTGTCCTGCCGTTACGGAATTACTTATTGTTATCCCGGCTCGCATAGTCTGCAGCTCGCCGAGCGAACAAATATATACACGCTCCGAAAGACATAAGTCGCGAGAATAAGCTGCGGTTGCCGAAAAGAGTTGGGAGCTTGCAAGCACAACTAACGGCAGGGCCGTACACGTGTCGCCATCTTGCGACTTTACGGGAAGTACGTGACGCGTGGAGGTTGGCCGGATGAGAGCCGCAGGGCCGCGAGACGACGAGCAATTGAAAAGTTTGCCTCTGTCGAGCGAGCGAGCCTGAATATAAGCCGAATCGGCCGCGCGGCCAGCGTTAACGGGGACTCCCGCAAGCTCTCGACGTTATTGAAGAAAAAAGAAACGGGGTTAAAGAGTTCCGTTTTCTTTTTTTTCTTTAAAAACTCGCCCCGGGAGCGCGCGGCCTTCCGATGAAAATCGCATTTAGGCCAGCGGCCGCGAATCCTTGAGAAGGGCTTTAAAAAGTAAGCCCGCTCGCTCGGGCGGCCGGCGAAGTAAGTTGGAGAAAAATGAAATTTGCCAAGTTTCGGCGGGTTAGCTCTCGCTCTCTCCTTGCGGGCCTGAAAAATGCACGGGCAAATAGAAGAATAAGGAGCAAGAGTGAGAGAGAGAGAGCCAGCAGCTTGGGATAGTGAAGTACGTGAATACACAGACGAAAGGAACAGTCCCTATTGATTGTCTTGACGCGAGGGGAATCCAGGATGAGTCGCGCGCGCGCGCGGTGCGGCGGTGACTGTACGAGTCGGTGTATATATGTATATATGGCTGGTAAGACGTCGCGCGCTGCAGCTAGTGCAAGGCCCGTGCCTCGAATCTCATATTCTTGGCGACGATTGCGCGTCTACCAAATGCACCTGCGGGAGCCGAGCGGCTAATAAAATATTAGTAAATTCGCGCGAATTGTCGACGGCGTGGGTGTAAGGATGATACAAATCAATGGTATGAAAGCAATCAAGGATCTTTTTTTTTTTATATATAAAAAAAAGTCATAGTGCGTTGTTGGCTTCGCTTTGTATAAAAATGCTCGTTGATGCGGCTTTTGATTGGGCAGTACAGTGTGATATGCGTTGGGTCAGTAGGTCAACCGAATTACTTTCGCCCATATTCAAGCTAATAGTTAATTCCGTGTATGGAGTACAGAGCTTATATAGTACAAAGAGATTAAATTTACTTTTTTGTTAAAATTTACATATTTATATAAAGGCAAAATGCAGTGCGCATACAAATGCACAAATTCGAGCTCTCTAAATTAACGAATAGTACAATAACCCATTTGACTAATAGCATACTTTCCTCTACCTTTGATAAAATGATCCGCTAGTAAAATGCGTCCGTTTTCCGTCTGTTACAGAGTTTGCGGAATATGATAACGGTGAACGCAACGGACGCCTGTGAGACACGCGATCCGTGTCAACACGGGGGAATTTGCATTTCCACCGACAGCGGCCCGTTCTGCGAGTGCCGCAACGGCGAGTACGAGGGTATCTACTGCGAAAAAGGTAAGAGAGCGACAGAGAGAGAGAGGAGAGAGGAGACATGTATAGAGCTAAAGCGAAAAAAAGAACAATAAGAGACGTTATAGAAAACGCGCAGCCGATGCGCCCGCTTTGCCCCGATATCAAACGGCTCGATAAGAAAATATATATATAGGAGTGCGGGTGGCGATATCGCGCACGACTGGCTTCCCCTTATACATACACCTCTGGAAAAATAGCCCGCGCGCGCGCGCGCGCAAGCGAGTGTCAAGTCGTTGCGCTTGACTCGTTAAAAATGGATTCTCCCGCAGATGAAGTGGAAGACGGCGTGCGCGCCTCGCTTCCTAAGATTCTTGAGTGTTGACCCACTTTCCGACGTGAGCGCGCGAGCGCGCGCGCCGGCCGCCTTATAGACCGACGGCGAATGCACATATACACACGGCCGTCGCGCGCGCGCGCACCACCACCCCCTCCTAGCTGTAACGAGTCGAATGTTCGGCTGGCGCGCGCAGCGGCTGTCGCCACTGTTCCCCAAATTCCCGGCACATTTTTTCCTCCCCCTCCTGCGCCACCCCTAAAATCCTTACACCCCCACCCACACAGCCACGACCTCAGCATCCAGGATGTATTCACACACTCTGTTCACGTCCGACTATGTATAGCTACTTATCTGTCACTGACTGACAGAGTAGAGACACAGAGACTGTATGACTTATAGAGAGACACACACACACATAGGGTGCAGAGAGATGTGACACAGTTTTACTTGACACACATTTTCGCTGATTATTCTATTGAAAAAAAAAGAATAAGAGCATGGCTTACGCGCGTCTTTGACTGTTGATTTTTTTCTTTTTGTATGCGTATGTGTCTGTCGCGTGTAAAGAAGCATGGAGCACAGTACTGCCGACGGCAAGTGCCGACGATTATTGGTCAAGAGAAAACAGTGAGTTCTCTCAAGTTTATTTCTTACAACCCTAACACCCTTACCCCCCCTCTGTATGTCCTTTTAGCCCTCCCTTCTAGTCTTGCATGCCTATTAGCTAATTGCGGCTTTAATTAACTGAAGCTCTCTCTTCATTTCTTTCACTCTTTCTTTTTAGTAAAGTAGAACGCATTTTAATACATGCGCAAACTCGATTGTTTCACAATTTTTAAAATGGCTTTGCCGCTATATGAATATTTAATGTGTACTTCAGTTGATTATGCAATAGACGCATAAATGTGTATTATATATATATATATGTCTGTGTATATATAAAAAAAAAAAGTATCTTGGCCAAGTAGAGTAGATTATCGCTTGAAAAATAGCTCAAGGGCCCGGCCAAATACACACGCTCCAGCTGCTGGTACGCTTGGGCTCAGCATTACCAACAGTAGCCAAAAATATTCTCTGCCCAAATAATACACCGTGCCGCTCTCATATTCGAAAAAACTAAAACGTATGTATACACACTCCGTCTTTTTCACCTCGCACACAGTCGCTCTAATTAATGCAGTTGCTCTCGGCTTGCTCTAAAAGTAAATAATTGTGTTTAACAAATAACAGTCACCGGGGGGCGGCGGGGCTTTGAAAGATGGTTTTGAAGGGTGTTTGGACAGGGTGTAGCTCGCCGCCGACGCTCGCTTTGCGCTAAACTTTCGAGTGTAGCCGGAAGTGCAATGGTCTCTCGGCCCTCGTTATACGCGCTTGCCAAGGCTAAAGTTTGTAGGTAGCGCTGGATTTATGCCGGCGACGTTGCCCCTATGCCGATGCGAGCGCGCCCGTTTACTTCGTCCGCCAGCGGCTGCATTATAAACGCCTATTTTATTGCTACCCCGCGCAAGATAGTTCCGGGTGATTTTTGCTATGTGCCTCGCGGGTTATAAACTATGACAATCAGATCTGGATCGATCATGATCGAAATTTTAATTTTTCAGCGAAACTTTTTAAATATACGAAAGGCCAATGTACTATTTGATAAGACTAAAGTAGAAATAATAGCAAACAATTTCGGAGAGTTTCTATACATATAAACTTTTCGTAACGACCTTTTAATAAGACTTAAATTTTTCAAACCTTCATATCTCTTTAAAAACATAAAAGGCCAACGTAATGATTCGTGAAAGCAAACAGGAAAGAAAAGCGAATTACCTCCGATAAGTGTGATACCTACACATTTTTTGGAAGGATCCTTTAATTAATAAGGTTCAAACATTTTAAACCTTCATATCTTTTTTAAACTACAAAAGGACGAATATAATTTATTGTACAAACCAAAAGAAATTGAAAATGAAGCGATTCCAAAATTACGATAATTTGGTTTCTAACCTATTACACATATTGGCATTATAAAAGTTCATAGATTCAAACGGATTTAATATTGAAACTCGAATATCTCTAAAGCAAAAACTCTCCATTTCTTTAAGTAACAAATTTCTATAAACGCTAAGACTAATAAAATTAATCGCGCAACGATCGCATCAAGTTCAAACGAGGTCGATTCCAAGAAAATTAGACAAAATTGTAACGAGGAAACAGCAAATTAAAAATAGATGATCCCGCGAACCCATAACCTTTATTTAATTTTGTGCGTTCTCGTTCACCTGTAACTGTCAAACGCATTTCATATACCTCTGCGAAGACAGTCAAAGCGGTAGTTTAATTGTCGATCCGAATAATTGAATATCTCGCGATTTCCCAACAAGTTACATCCAGCGCTGGTACACGCAGCTTTAGTCGAATAGATTCGAAGCTATTTTCAAATTAATCAAAAAATTATAAATTGTATTTTATATCTTTTCGATATTATTAAAATCCTACAACTGAGTATCCTACTATCATGCGTAATAGGTTAGGAATCAAATTATCGTAATTTCGTGATTTTCCGATACATTTTATTGTATGAAATCTTTTGGAATCGCTTTATTTTTACTTTCTTTTGGTTTGTACAAAAAATTACATTGGCCTTTTTTAGTTTAAAAAGATATCAAGGTTTAAAATGTTTGAACCTTATTGAAGGGTCTTTC
>UELX01000505.1:0-74442 GCA_900480035.1 Eupelmus urozonus
AAGTAGCGGGAGAACATTTTGCTTGTTCGTTTAGATCAGCTGTCTTTCACACTGAAATGCTTAATTTGAACTGTATGCCTTGTCAAAGATCAGTGCTGCTTATATATAGGTAGCCGTTCGTATCTTTGCCCGGTGTAGTCGATGCGTACGATCAAACTGATTTTATCAGAGCTGGTGCTTACCCGCATCAAGGCTTAGATAATCTGATAGTATGTGAATCACAGTAAAGTACAAATTATAACAAACTATAATATCTTTCCTTAATTTGAATTATCACTGATATATTAAGCCCCACATATGTAATTTATGTTTCATATAATTATTTACGTAGTTATCAAGATATGTTTATTATTATTTAAATTGATGCTGAATATACTGAATAAATATGAAAATGCTTAATTTCAATTTATTTTTTATAAATAACTTTTAAGCCTATTCCATAAAAAATGTGTAGAAAGAGTCGATTTTCTTACTTTTCTGGCTCGCAATATTGCAATGTTTCTATTCAGTGGAAATTCACAATAATTCTAAAATCCTAAAAATGTTTTTCCGAATAATTTTACTGTTTAAATTTTGTTCAAGCTTTGTAGAGAAAAGCAAATCGCATTTAGTCATTAGCTTCCGAAATCTGTACATTTTACCTATTATTATATATAAGGCCTAAAATTCCACCCAAAACGTTTCATAAAATACAAAAACTAACTCCACCTCTACCTCTTTCTGTCCCCAGGTGAAAATCTGGTTCCAGAACCGGCGCGCCAAGTGGAAGCGCGTCAAAGCCGGCCTGACCAGCGGCGGCGCGGGCAACCCTGGGAACCGTCCGAACGGCCAGCAGTCCAGCACCGGACCTCGCATCGTCGTACCCATACCCGTACACGTGAGTCGGCTGGCTGTGCGCTCGCACCACCATCACCTGGAGAAATGCCCGCAGCCGCCCAGCCAACCCAACGGAGCCCAAGCTGGGCTGAATTTGAGCGCCAGCGGATTGGCGGCGAGGATACCCAGCTCGCCTTTGCCCAGCGGAGCTTCGCTGACCCTGGGCTCGCCCGGAGGGCTCAGGGCTTTCAGCGCGCCCCAGCCGAGCAGCGCCAGCTCGGCCAGGTAGCCGTTGAAGGATTAAGGACTGTTGTGAAGTGTGAAAGTGAATAGATGAGTGTTGTTTGGTGTATGTGCCATTTGTATGGTCGTTCTGCAGGTTTCGTTTTGGAATACTTTTAAGAGGAATTGTGGAATTTTGTTGTTTGAATATTTATGAGTGATTGTTTTAAATCGCGGTTAGAAGTAATATGTAAATATAAATTAAGAAGAATTAGTCACTAAATGGACGTCATCAATCCCTCGCGATTCACCAAACCTCATTGAAAATTATGGAAATCTCATGCAAAATCGAAGTTAACGCAATCATAACCGCTCTCAAAACGAAAACTGAAATTAAAGTCCCCTCCATATTAAAATATCCTTAATTCAACAACGACTGACGGATATATCAAGATCGGCTCACCGCGTCAGCCTTCTTTTTCCGTATCAATATAAATGAGCCAGAATGTTTTAATAAAACTCAACTCCCCCATCATGAATCTTTGATTCCCTTATCTCAATAAAGAAAAAAAAAGGCTCTCGTCATTACCCGCTCCCAATTACATCACGGACCCTCTGAATAATTCCCCGCCGCCATTAAAAATTCAGCGTCACAACCGCAGCTCGATTAACCGCCGATCGAACTTACCCATCCGTTTTTTCACCAGAAAACCATCCGTAAATTTAGCCTCGCGCGTTGAGCGACCGACATAACATCCCGCGAATAATCGTCGATTTCAAATGAATTAATGGACAAATCTTGTACACCTATCCCGCTGAGACGTCGCCAAAAGAGAGAGGGACACTTGGGGGGGAGTCGCACAAAGGGTGAATTATGAATGCATATTCAGCGGCACCGCACCCACGCTTATGTATATATATGTATAGGGTGTAGTGTACGAGTGCCCCCCGCAAGCACGCATAATGTATTTGTTTGATCTTATACAAGCCACGCGCGGACGGATGTATAGAATCGTCGTCAGCGGGGAAAACTCGCCGGCTCTACTCTGCGCGAATCGATTTATAAGTGTATATCTGTAGACGAGTATTGTTTCTCTCTTTTTTCCGTCCAGGGTTAATTTTATCGTTAGGGTGGTTTGTGCCCGTAGATAAACTGGCGACTGTTTTTAACCGGCCGATTGACGTTATAATTGACGGTTTTTCATCAAACGAGGGTTATTTCTGATCCTGGGGAGGTTAAATAAGTGAAACAATCGGCTTTCGTCTAAGAACGATCGTTTATTTATTCTAAATCGATTGGCTCGCGAACTCTTGAAATAAACAAGCGCAGCTTCAGTCCTTTTTATTTTCAGCCCCCGTCTAGTTCCACGCGTCGGCTGTATATACACGCGATTTATTTCCGTCCCGGTGTTGCTATTTGCTCCTTAATCGCGCGCGACTTTTTAAAAACCAGTTGCTCGTCTCATAATCCCTTAAACGAGCTTCATTAAAACGCCGACTTGACGAGCGTCCCATTCAGAAATTCAACGTCTGCGCGCCATCAATGAAATTAACTAATCGAGGCCGGCTGAGGAGCGAATCCGGCTCGCTCCGCGCTGAATGATTAATCGGGCCCGTTAAATTTTCGACGATCTCATAAATGTTCCAGCCGCGCGGCCGCCCAGACTCGGCTCGATTTATCATTGATAAAATACTAATGAATCGCTGTTCGCGCGAGCGAGCGCCAGGACTGTATACCTCGGAGCCGGTCCCTGTAAATAAACTAGGAACTAAGTCTTAGGACATCCGTTAATGTACATTGTCAGCGTAGATTTAAGCGAGCACTCGCGAGTGTCACTGTAAATACGACGACTTGTAAATACAACGATGCATGTGCGGCTAGAAACATAAGACCGGAGGCGTGTCCGGTATTTTTTTACGGATACGGCGATTTTCGATGTACGATTGTAGAATCACACACACACACGCACTCGCGCTCACAGGCGACGGCGAAAATCGACGCTCTCGTCTATAGCCCCTGCGGTGTATGTACATATACGTGCAGGAATTATATATATAGTTAGGTGTATAAGGTATGTAATACGCAAGAGCGATAATCGCTGTAGCGTTTTATTGTGAGCGCACCTTGAGGGTGCGCCGAGGGCCGGTTTTGCGAATAGACCCGGCCGAGGGTGGAGACGTCCACGGAGTATATATGTGTGTAAGGCGAACGAATTACCGATAACCGTTATGTATATTAAAGCGCAATAAAACATGTTACATATATGGTACTGCTCTCTGTCTTATATGCTTTCTCCCTTTTCCATAATGTATACGACCTGGGGGGTATTATTACGACTGCAAACGAGATTTGTATAAGGAGAGTGATTTGGCTCTTTTGTAGAAAGTTTTTTTTTATTGGTGTTATTATTTGGATCGCGTTCTTTGTGCGAGAGCTAGTTTTCTTGGTGATCTCTCATTGTAAAGTTTAGCTTAAAAATTTAGACTAATCGATTCAGATAAACTGATTTAAATAGTTTATTTCTTTAAAACCTAATTATGTCAATTAACTGAAATATTTTAATTAACCTTTTTTTAAGACAATTTATTTAAATCGTAACAAGTAATTCCAAATTCACTAGATATCAAATAGAAAATTAACCACTCAATTGACTCTAATCTCTTAAGCTACTTACAAAACTCATTCACAAGAAGAAGTCAACTCGTAAACCGCCCTTATAAAAGGAGCCTCAGCTGCTTGCTCCAGAAATCGATAATCGTCCCAGAGCCTCAAGTAAGTATACCCAGCACACCAATGCAGATATATCCCTCAGCTCGTCCTCCCTGCGGCTATGCACAAAAAGCCCACTCCTCCGCCGGCTAATTCACGCCTCTCTGGAACCCTCCGAATCCACACTCACAAAAGACACAACAGACACACCGGAGGACAGATCTTGAAGCGAAAATGAACAAAAGAAAGCGAGGTGAACGCGCAGCAGGCGTGATCACAATGCCATCTATTTTGACAATTTGTCGAGCCCGGGCGACAAAGAATCGCGCGGCTGACTTCTGGGGTAGCCCATATAGCTTCTAGGTATAATGCAGAGGCGTTTAATATTAGGCGTATCGACGCCGCGGATTTCGGCTCCGGCTTTTCGGGGAAAGGGAGGCCGAGAAAAAAAAGGGCCCCGACAGAAGGCCGAGCACACCTCGTGGGCGTGACTCACATATGTGCCCTTAGGCATCGCGTTCGATTCTCGCGCTCGGGGTATATGTTTAATGCGTTAACTGCTCGCTTCGACGTTTGGTAATTCGCTTATGTATGTATGCGTATGAGTGCGCTTGTGCCGGCTGCGGATCGCTGTACAGTAGCGGTAAAAAGCGAGTTTTGGAATTCATATGTTTGAAGACGGTTGGAATATACTGAGCTGTCGAATACAAAGACTGATGGGAGCGTGTGAGATTCGGATAACATTACGGTAGTCCAAATTTTAAAATTTATAGTGCAGACTTTTTGGAGCGCGAGATGCAAACAAGGCAGCTTAGCTATATCGCGCACTAACTTTCCTTTTAAACTGTACTTGCGCTTTTTCACTGCCGTCACGCACACACAATAACGCTCGCCCCTCCGTACACTTACATCCATACGGTAATTACGATCGCGCGCGCTTTTACATTATAATACTTATGCACGCGCACCCTAATTCGCTTGGCAATTTCTTTGACGCAGAGGCGTTCTCGCACGCTCACGCGCTTCGTATGTAGTGCAGCTGCAGTGCGCGATCGAGCAAGCGTAATTCGGTGGGCATGATCAACACGGACCGCCCCACGAGCGCGCGCATTCAGCACCGACACTGCAATTACCGACGATCGGTGTGCTGACTGTAAACAATTGGATAGCGGTTGCTCCCTTTTTTTTAAGGTTATGTTCGCGAACGCGACCGCAGAGGAAGGTGTAACCGCCGCGCGATGAGTTTGAGGATGGTTTGAGTTTGGACAGTTGAGTGTGGGAATTGGAGGATGGGTCTGAGGTGGATTTTAAGGGTTAAAAGGTAGGTCGTTACACTGTTAATCAGAAAAAAATTATTCTAAACACAAGGGAAAAATGAATATTCTATAGAAAAATGCTCTTGCGTTCCAAATTAAATTAAGTTATCTTTGAATTAAGTAAATTTTGCTTTTGTCCTGAATAAAAGTTTCTGAGAACATATTAAACGCACCGTGTATATCTGACAAGTCGTTCGTTCAATCATGTCTTAAAATACCGTTTCCGATCAGTATATTCTAAGGATTCTCATCAATACCGTATTGCTACGTGAACTGATATACCCACATCTGACCAGTTATAAACGTCTTCATCTATTATTCGTACGGTTCGAACGATACTCAGCTATCAGAACGTTCAGAAAAAAAACGTTACTTTGACCGAGACAAATTTTCACCTTCCTCTATTTGCGTAATCACGGTTATCCTTCCATAACTTCAAATCTCCCACACATCAACCACAACTGACTCCTAAACAATTCACAAAAATCAACCGCAATCAAAGCCTAAGCCACATCAACTATTCAACCCATTCCACCATGTCATTTGGTTAATTATCCTACCCCATCACATACAATACGCAACCTCCCCTGCGTCGTGAATAAACCAAGTAGTGTACCGTCCGCGGAACATACTATTTTATCGTCCGCGTGCTAGCATAAATAAATAAAGCTTGCGCTGGTGCAGCTGGATGAGTTGGATAACATAGTATGCTACCATTTTAGACCATGGGCTCTAGAGCCAGGAACAATGTATAGCTGTTGTATTACATTCTACGAGGGCGCGCTCATCATCGATCAGAGCGGAGGTTAATGTCTGTTAACGGAGCTGTAAAGATCCGGAATATATATAAGGCATAGCTCATTTGAATACTCTGAAAGAGAGCTCCGTGGACTGTTGCAACTGTTTTGTTGGGCACGGCGAGTTGATTCAGGGGAGGGCTAAGCGTGGAATAATTCGATTTGGAAATTGAAGATCATCGCTGGATGGTGAGTTTAATAATAATATATAATTCGTTTGATACCCTCATAGTTTATTATAATTTGAATTGACCATATTCTAGGCAGAATTTTTGATCGACATATGCATACATTTATCTATAAAAGTTCTGTTCAAAGAATTTTCAGTATTTTAAAATAAGCGTCACTTTAACACACAAGTTTTGCCCAGAACATGGTTAATTTTCTACCAGTAAAGAAACATTATGAAATAGCGAAAATACTTTCTTAATTCACGTAATCGACCCGAACTACAGCATTTACTCACCCTCACACCAAAAAAACAGAACAATTATCCCAGATTTCCCAACACAACCCCGCACCAAAATCCAACCATCTCCAATAAAAAACAGAGATTGAAAGCTCCCCCATCCCAAAAAAAACGTCCAGCGCGTAATCAGAATTTGAACCCTCGTTGCACAATTTGCCAGGCGATAATCGAGCCTCGCCCCCCATGCGCGCGAGTCCACAATTTAGCGCTCGAGTATCATTAATACCCGGGCGCTTTAACGCAGCGTCGTCTCCCAAAGTATCCGGATTGACACAATGGGCTAAGTGCATTACGGTTAATAGGCGCGCAGAAGCCGCCGCCGGTTAGCTAGCGCGCGACGCGGATAAATCATCCTCGTCCACGCCTCCGGAGCCCTGCGCCTGTGTGTGTATATATATGGATACTGTGTAAATGTCGCCCCTCGTGGAAAGCTGCTCTGCTCTTTGCGAGAGAGGAGAAAGAAGGCGAATCATAATCTTTGCTCGGGGGTTGAGAGAGAGAGGCTCGTAAATAGAAGAAAGGAAGGCGGTGCCGTGAGCTGCCGTGTAAGAAGACGACCGCGCGTGTAGTCGTTCTGGTTTGCAGAGAAACTGTCGCGCGAGCTGGGAGATGATTGCCCTGTGGTGTTGAGAAATGGGTCGAGAGGAGGTCTGGGTGGATAAAAAAGTTTTTTTTTTGTTGTTAATGGTTCTGGTTTGCGTTGATGTAAGTATATATATGAATGTAGGATAGTAGATGGAGGAGATGTGGATTTAAGGAAAATAGATTTGTGGACTTTTGTTGGTTATGATTAATGAAGGATTTAGTATGAGTTGGACAATTGTAAATGACTAATTGTTTAATGCGATCGTTTTTTAAGCAATATAGACTTTTGATTATTGTTAATTTAAAATGTATTGAAAGTAAATCAATAAAGACTGTATACTAATCGCTTTTCAATTTATAATTTGAAAATAGTGATTTAATGAGATTAAAAAATGTATGGCATTTTAATATGGCATTCATAATCGCTCAGCATCAGCGTAAAAATCTAACTATTATTAATTAATTCAATCTTATCATTTCCATCTACTTATTTACGAGTTTATTAAAAATCCAAAAACAAATCTTTAAGACAGCTTGTATAAAATTCATCGTGCTATAGAAAAATCGATATTTAGGAAAATCGCGCGCGGATGTGTCGAGCTAGTTACTTATCGACACATCAAAGTTAGCGCGCTTATTAATTTTAATCGAAGTAGACTAAAACTGCTCTAACCTGCGATTTCCGTTCCGTTCGAGAGAGAAAAAAGTATCGGTTCGATGGATAGTGGATTTGTTAATATAGTGTTCGAAATGAAATTGAATAAACAATGTAAATGTTTAATTAATGTTGATAAAATTGTAAAGCGTTAAATGAAAATCGATAAGTTTTTGTTCAAAATAGATAGTTCTAATTTTATATTTGAGATTTAGGTTGTTCACATCTGGTTCAAAAAACCTTAATAATCAATTCCCTAAAATCACTTTACACCCAACTTACCAAATCTTATAACTTACCCACCTCAACCTAAAAATAAAAAAACCAATTATCCTCTCGCTATCAGCTTCTCCCGTCACCACAAAGCCCAAACACCGCGCAATCATCCAAAAATAACGCTCCTAATCAAAACCCAAATCGCGCTAAAACTCGCCGTCTCTCGCATTTTCAACCAGACGCTCACTTCCGCATACGGCCACATAAACCGCTCCATTACAGGCATCCACTATTGCCCGGGCATTAGCTCCGTACATATACATACACAGAAGATTATCGTCCGCCGCGCGGGAAAGCCGCAGACCGCAAATGCGCGGCGGTTTCCTGCCACGTGACGCGCTCTCGCGCTGTGTCCTGTGTATACGCACACACAAAAGTCGTCTGCTCTCTTTGGACGATGGTATACAGAAGAATAGGGCGGAAAAGTTTGTTCCGCGGGGGATCGCCGGGAGAAACGGTATAGAAAGAGAGCAAAAAGCCATCGCATTTGTCATCGATGATTTGCGGTCTGGACGAGAGCGTGTGTACAATGTTGCGAGATATTTTTTTTTGTTGGGAGGGCGGAGAGAATGGGGTCCTGCGGTTGGTTTTTCTTTGAGTAGAGGAAGCGTTTCGGGGGCTGAGGATGACGATGGACTTCTTTGTGGGGTTTTAGGAGGGCTTGTTTTGACAATGTTGATGATCTCGAGGGGTTTGATTTTCCGTGTAAATGGAGGAGGAGAAGAATGGGATGATTTTTGTTGTGGACAGAGAGGAGTGATGCGAGAGGACTGAGGGCACGTGCCTGTTGGAATGAAAGCGAACGGCTGCATTTCAAAAGTGGAACGGTTTCTTAAAATATAAAAAAAGCTATAGATTTGAAACAATCGAGGTCGAATCGATCGTTTTACAAAATTAAACACCCAGATGGTACAAAATCCAATCCAACCCATTCTCTCGAATTCATCACTCCCCAACTCACCAACCAAAAAACGACTCCAAAGCACAAAGTCACACAATTAATCCCAGACTAATCCCACCTCCCATACACCCAGCTTACTACACACACTCACGCGCAACAGTCAAAACAAATTCGGCCGTTCTCCGGGGCATATACCTAATTCGATATATAGCCAAACGAGCGGACGCACGCGTGCAGCAGCCCCCGTTAATTTCCAGCGTTCCGGGAGTACTTAGGCGCGACTCTTTCCCACAGTTGGGGGCTTGCAGGCGAAGTGGCCGTGAAATCGAGCCGAGTGAGCGCGACGAATCTGGATACGCTGTGAGCTACCGTGGAGAGATTTACTTTGTTTGTGAGAGAGAGGAAGAAAGAGAGTGCGCGGAAAGCGATGATTGTTGAAGGGAAAGTGTTTTGGATTTGGAAAAGTTGAAGCGATGAAAAGAATGTTTTTACTTTTAGGTGGCGTGATCATTGTAAAGAATAGAGTTTTAGTTCGTAATGTATATGTAGAGTTCTTTATTTGAGCTATATTTTTAATGTCCGTATTATTGACCTAATTGTAAATACAGAAATAACACAATGATATCTTTCTTAATTTATTCATACTAGAGCTTAAAACTAAACCATTAGGGAGGATCACGTTGACAGTTAAGCTCAGTGTAGTGTATCCGCTAAATTATTTCCAATTTCAGCCATCTTCGTTAATGATTTGTTTTAAAAGCAGCTTTTGTCTGAATGCATTTGCAAACTAAAAGCTGTTTATTGTCAAACAATAATTTAATTAAGTATATACTTCAAGTAAATCTCGTTAGAAATAAATATAAGAGCAATCCACACATTTCTTATAATAAACCACTCACATTTATTTTTATCATTTTAATCTCTCCAGACATGTTACGACGCGATTCATGATAGAAGACATTTTTTAAATGCGAATCATTATACATATATCAACTATTAATATAGTGGAAACCAAATTATAAATAAGGCTTTTGTTTACCTCTGTGGATATATCTGTGTATATATCTATCTCTGTGGATTCTGTAAGTATGTAATGTAGATTATTAAAAAATAAATTTTATATTTATTGATACGTTTGACATATATTTCGATTCAGTGATTTTTCAAAATGTCAAATTTATTAACAATATTGCATTATATTACAGGAATGATAGACTGCAGAACTTATGGATCTTTAATCAAGCATTAGTTATATTTAATCAAGTAATTTATAAACTATTATTTTTTCTTAAAAAGCATTTATTATTCATACAAATTAAAATAACCCAAGCTGAAATAATCGACAACATCACATCCATCTAAATACCTTAATAAATCAAATATCCTTATATATTTACTTCGTCAACTCGTAATTTCCATATCCGGCTTTAAAAAATGTTTCATATTTAAAAAAAAGGCACATTACCGCAATCACCTCTAAAAAGGAAGCCCTAACTCCACAAATACAATCACCCAAACCGTCTCCTTTGTCCTCCCCCAACCCGCCAAAAAATCAAGTACCCACCCCAATTTCCATCCCAAAAAACGAGAAATCAGAGAGAGTCAAGCGTGCGCGTCATGCGCGATAATCGTTCCATCACTTTGTGCGTCTATATCCCCCCTATATGAGTTAGGTGCCTAATTGAGAAGGCCAAAAAAAAAAAACGGGGTGGCCCCGGGGCTCTGTAAAAAGAGCCATGATTTGGGATATCGGTGACAAAAAAAGAAGTATAAGCGATCCCAGCGTGCGCTGGGTAAATTAAACCGGGAAAAGGGAGATTTATCTGTGCAGCGGGATGGACGAGGGGATGAGTTATGCTCGTACTTTTGCCAAGGGTTTCTTTTTTGTGGACAAATAGATCGTACGCACAGAAGATTGCATTAAGTTTGTAGCCATAAAATTGTCAGCTTAAAGATAAAGAATTATAAAAAATTATTTACTTCCTATCAATCACTTAAAAAAAAACTACTTAAAAGAACAAAAGCTTAAAATACATAATCGCATATTAACACACAATCCAGTCGACTATATCGCTCGTCGACAGCAAGCCAAGGCCTCTCAGAGGAAGCAGCGCAGCACCGAGATAAGGCAGACCGCTCGGCGAAACCATCGTCGCTCGCACACAGACACCCTCGGGCGTATATATAAGAAAGGAAGGAAGGAAGCTCGCGTTCAGGGGGGGAATTTTGCGCTCTCCCACCCACGCCTGCTTGACTTTGCTCGGAGTGAGAGGGAGAGAGAGAGAGAGAAAGCGGGGTGTAATTGCTCTCTGGTGGGCGGACCGTAGAGCTTGGAGAGATAGAGAGAGAGAGAGAAGCGGCGATGGGCGTGGCTCGCTGATTACACCAAGCGCCGAGCGATACCGTGTGAGAGGAGAGAGTTGTGGTTTTTTTTTCGAGGTGTTTGGCGGAAGATGCTGTGCTGGCTTTGTAGTTTTGGGGAAGAGAGGGTGATGGGGGGTCGGTGGGTTTTGAATAGTTTATGTGTGGTGATGTGAGTTGATTCGTTGGTGTGGAGTTTGGATTGGTGTTAATGAGGTGGCTGCGGTTTGAAGGAGTAGATGTTTACAGGCTTCTTTATAGAACTATTCGACATTAATAATTAATTTTGAAATAATTTTATAAGTTCTTTTACATCGCTCAAGGAAAGGTAAATTCTTTATTATTCTTCAATTTAAATTTTTATTTTTGAAATTTGGAAACTATAAATTATAGATAATTTTTAGAAACATTAAAAAAGTACACAAATAATTTTTAAATTATATAAAAATATTAATTAAAAATGATTCATAAAAATACGATAAAAAATGTGATGAATTTCTTTTTGATAAAGTATTCTGTCAATACTGTTAGCAGCGGTTTTTTTCGTATATGTCAATAACAATTGTAGGGAAATACTTAATTATTAATTCCTTATAATTTGAATATTTTATTATATTAAAATTATGCGTTTTACAAATTTAAACTTCTAACTTAATATAAAAAATATACGTTTATAATACACGAGAAACAAGGCATGGTTCTCAACTTAGTATTAAAAAAACTTGTTTAAGATTTTCAAGTTTTATAATAATTGCTCACATAGTAATTACTACTTGAAGTTTGAAACTTTTTGTCGACTTTACTGTTTCTGCATTATTCGAGGGATTATTTCCTAGTGCCTAACTTAGGATCGCCGAATTTTTTTGTGGAAAAACTTTGATAGTGAACCAGTCTGCTGAGCACCTTGTCAAAATAATTGTAGAGCTGGAGTCGCGCACGGATTCACTTCGATGTCTATCTAACGAGTATCAAGTTATTTTCAAGCGCAATTTAAACGTTTCTATTTTAATGCATTTTCATCATAATTGTTCGAATCAAATCTACATATTTATTAATGGATTACTATGTTATAAAAATGTAACTTTCTTAGTAAACAATAAAGTCATAAGATTAAAAACACTTCCAATTAAAACGTTTTTAAAAAATCGTGAAAAACAAAATTATTATTTTTACTTAACTTAATCAAGGACACATTTTTGTTGATGCAAATAGTGATAATATATAAGGTTAAATTTACTTTACGTCAATTATTTAATTATAATATTACGGATATAATATGTCTACATCTGTGGTGTTATCAGTCATATTTTATGCCCGTAAACCAATTTTATTCTCTCAATGTGTGTTCTAAAATTTTTATTATATATTTTACGAAAAAAGTATGTCCCCTATCTAGTTCTCAAACGAGTAAGTTTTTCTAATTCTAAACTCGAGTTTAAATCAATCACTCACCCCGTCAAAAATACATTCACACACATCATTACCAAACAACACCTAAACCTCCTCGCACTTAGAAAACCTTATCGCGCACCTCCTCGCCACAATAACGCTAAGAAATAAAATTTATTTCGCGGCAAAGAGCCACACCCTTTCGTCGTACCATCACCTCTCAGAAAAAAAAGAAAATAAAAATCAGCGCTTAAGAAAAGCCTCTCGCAGATACACTCGACTCGGCTTTTACTGCGTTACGCTATTTAAATGCCTCTTACTCGCTTTTCTCTCCTTCCCACACACGCAGAGCCTCATGTCCTTCTTAGATATTTGGAGCAATTCGCTAGGTGGTCGCCTCGGGTTACCGAGCGCCTCCACGCCCCGCTGACTGGACTGTTTTTTATTGCCCCTCGGCTAACCTCACACACACACACACACACACAAACTGGAGAGCGAAATCGGGGATGAAGTGGGTGGGTCCGTGCAGCGAGACTTGAGTCAGCAGCAGCAGCAGCGGTGCAATGCGATCTGGCCCGGCGGACATATACACACCAGCGATCTTATTTCTTCTCCCCTTCGGCTGCCGAGGCTGCTGAGATGTCTGGATCGACGGCTGCGGGCTGATCTGTTTGGGCTTGAGATTGCTTTTATTTTACTTGCAATCGGTGAATTTTAGAAGTTTAGTATGGATAGTTTTTGATTATGTATACATACTCGTTGCTGTGACTGCTTGGTCGGTCTGCTGTTCGGTTTCGTTAGTGGCGATCTGTTCATCGGACAGCTGGTTGGCACTTTGAATTATGTGCTGCTCGACACTTCGGTGAAACTGTCGGAAGGTCGTGTCCAAATGTACGGTCATCTCGCGCATTGCGTTAACCTGATCACGCAGAAGAATCACCTCACCGTGGAGTTCCATTAGTACGGATTGCAGGTCGCTGTCGTTGTGCTCTCCGAACTATAGATAGATACGATGAAATGTGTCTGAATACGCGTGGGTACTAATGAGATTCGAATGATAAGATTTTTAATAATCTAACCTCTGTATTAGCCATTATGAGTCTTCTGAGGCCGTTCATGTCGTTTGAGGAAAGCCGGTCGTTGTCCTCATCCGAGGAGTTTTCATGATTAGGCTCCTTTGCCTGCTGCTCCGGCATGATGTCAAGGTTTTCGAATATTATTATTAAATATAAGAAAAAATATCGATGTGCGTTGTGAACGAGTTCCGGAGTTTCACTAATTATGCGGAAAAATTGACTAGCTGTCACTATATCAGTACCGTTCTTTTATATACCGAGGAGTGGTTAGAGGAATCATATAGTTTGAAGGTATGGGCTAGAATTAAGGATGAATTTATGCGTATAGTATCTAACAGTCATATATATTACAGGTCTCCGGAGGTCTGTATAGATCTTAGTTCTGCTCTGTTAGTAAATATTGAGATGGTGTCAAATAATAACGATCGATACTTACCTGGTTCCTCACATAGGTGGAGGTTTTTATTCCAAGCGTTTTTTTTTTAAAAAACTATTTCTCATAAAGATATCTATCTGACAAAAAAATTGACATTGAAGGTATGAATATGTTAGACTTTGCTTTAGCTTTTTGAAACTAGCATAAAAATGACACAGTTATTTAAGGTAGCTCCGATAGTATATATATGTAGCACACAACATGATTACAATAATTAATATCATTTTATAACATGAAAAACAATATAATCTTTAAAAAGAATACGTTAGTTAATGAAAAAATTATTTTTTGACTATACTTTTATAACATTGTAAGCTTTATATTTATTATATCAATTAAAAAATACAATGTTTTCCTTTTCATAAACGGACTTTTTTACATTTTTCATTTGATTTTAATTTCTTAAATCTCAATATCGTTCCTTAACGTTTATAAATACGTAAATTTTGTATTCACAAATATTCGAATGAGAGTTCTTGAATAATTTGATAGCTCCTTCTAAAATATTTTAGAAACCAAAATCTTACATGTAAAATTTTGATGAAATATTTCAATACACCCATTGTCGAAATTAGAAAGTTCTTCTATCATTAATTAACGATAATAACACGTACAATTTTATAAAATTAGTCAAATTGTATTTCCTCATTAGTGGAGTGTTGCAAAAATGTATTGTTACAAGACCATTTAGTCTTTTATTAATTTAAAATTTTCAATCAACTAAAATACTTATCTTTATATATTTATAAGTAACATGAAGTTAGTTTGAAAACGATTTTAAACAATATGAGAAAAATATGCAATACTTAATTGAAATACTTAATTGAATAGCCTTAAATTGCCTTTTTTGATTCAATAACTTTTTAATTCAATCAATTAATTAATTGTGTGGACAAAATTTTGTTCTCAGATTAGTTAAAATTTACAATACAACCTAGATAATAAATTTCTAACAAATCAATTTCATTCCATTTTATGAGAACATTTCAACGGCGTTTTACCGTTTTCCTCAGATTATAAATAATAGATGATTGATTTAATGTTAAGATTTTATTAGGTGCTAAAATTCATTCTAAATAAATATTTTAATTACAAGGAATTATTGAAAAAAAAGTTTAATATATTCTATTATATAGTTAAATTTTATAACGTTAACATTTAACAAAATTATTTATTCAAAATTATAGTTTTTAAATCGGAATAAAATTCAATTACTTATTCTTTTATATGTTTAAAATTGTTTAATAATTTTTTAATATTATTATAAGTTCTAAAACCAGATCAATAAAAAAAAGTCAGGAAAAGAATATCATATCAATTTAGATGATATAGATGTCGAAGATATACCGGGTTTTCAACAGATTTATTTCATCCACACCATCTAATCAGAAATATCAATTCGTTAATCAAGACTATATTATCAATTTCAACGTAGCATATACTTATTAGCTTGCCAATGACTATAATTAATTCTACTTTTCTCATCAGCATTTACCGTTGTATTATTTACGATCTTCGTTACCCTATTACGTTACTTTTATATAAATGATAATTAATCAATTCAATCGAAATAATAACACGTTTAATACATATTATAATCATTTAATAAATTAACCTTGTAAATATTTTATTGTCAACGAGTCCCGTGCATCGTGACCCATACGAAACTTTTTATTTGAGAACGCAAAATGTCTCGATTAATAGATTACTCGTCTGAATATTCCGTTTACTTTAAAAAAATTGTAAATAAACACAAATTAATATAATATAAATCATAATAATACAGCTTACATAAAATTATGAAATACAAATTGATACAGACTAACAAACAATAAAATACACACAATAAAGCCTGATATTTCACTCTACAATAAATTAATCATTCAATAATCCCACAAAAAGAAACCATCACCCAAACAACCCCCTACACAAACCCTACGAAAACCGCAAATCTCGTAATTGTCAAATAATTGGTAATGTCAGCGAGCGTCGCTCGTTAAACAGTTATACACCTTACAAACGAGCCGAGCACGTTCGAATGTTTCAGACTGTGGCACACTGCTCCGTTTTAGATTGTCCGATAAAAGCTGAGCTCTCGCGCTGCTATTTTAGCCGGGAACATATTTATGCTATATTTATGATATCGTTTATATACTTTCCACGGCACCGGACGTTTTGCCACTTATTCTCGTTTAATTAGAGAGGTGCGACGTCGCGGATAAATTTTCTTGCTTGTGATGGGGGATTTATAAGATGTGACGGCGTTCTATTTAGCGCTGGTTACTCATTAATCGGGAGCGTTTTAAAGTTGCGGTAATGTGCGCAGCTGGGTTTATTTCCGTTGATTATTGTTTTAAATGAGTAGGAGATGTTGGGTCTATTGTAAGAGGTTACTTATTTAGTGGAGTCGGGGAAGTTAATGGTGATCTTAAAATATGGAAGTAGGTACACTTTATTTTATATCGTGCTGTGAGGTGTTTTATACGTGTGTTTAACGTATGCAAAGTGTCTCTGTTGTATATACTTTTTTTATGATTGAAACTAATTACTTAGAGGATATTATGAATTTAAATGAATTTTATAATATGTATTGAAAGAATAATTGCATTAAGCTAAAAAATTATTTATGCGTTTTTAAATGATCAACAACTTTATGCAAGTCTAGAAACCTCCAACCTATTCATAATACAATACTCTTCAAATGAAAAAAAAACAGTGACTTTCAATGGATTACTGTCTCTCAATGCTCATCAATTTACAATCGCTTTGATTACTTAGTGCAACAAGCTAACTTATCTACCTTCCTTCTGAAGCATTGATATGCATTTAAAAATTACTTCCATCTTCATCACTTCCAAATCCGCAGTATCCACTTTTATCTAAAAACCACCCAAAAATACAAAAGCAAAATTTAAACTATTAATTCCAAAGTCAATCGTAATAAAGGCGATCTAAATACATCTCTACTAAACGTCCAGCAATTAACAGCAAACCTCCTTCCCTAAGCACCGGCAACCGACCAGATCAATTTGAAATCGCTTTAAATAACGCAGGAAACGATCCCACATTTAAAAACTCCTCATCCGCCTAATCAGTCTTAAATATTAATAGAGTGCGAACGAGAGAGGGAAAGGCGAGCTCTCCGGGCGAGTCGATCGCTTATTTATTTATTCATTCACGCTTATATATACCACCCAGCTGTAGGAGAGAGATGAAAATCGCTGTGGCATTGGCTGGGTGTGTCGTCAATTTGCCAGCCGCGAGCCGCTTTATCTGGGCCAGCCGATCGGTTTTCGCTCCTCTTAATGAAACCCGATGACCGGGCAGAAAATATCGTATACGCGGCCGGCCTGGTTGAGAGATGATGAGCCTGAAAGAGAGGCTGGATTCTGACTGAAAGCTGCGGCTTGCGATGCTCACTGAATGGTATCCAATCTTTTTTTCTTCGCCCGTTTACTAATTGGCTGGTGCTTAGTTGGGTGGCTGTGGGTGTGGAGGCGAGGTAAATTTGAGCGATTAAGTGGAGCCGCTAACCAATAATGACTGGATTTCTTTTTGTGCGTACGAGAAACGATTAAAATATAGTAAATAGTGAATTATAGGACATATAGACACGCGAATTTTTTAATATATAAATATACTTGATCAATTTTGAAAAACAGTATTTTAATCATATAGATTGTAGATTATTACCCTTCTATTGAATGCAAATCGTAAAACTGTAGTACCAAGCAAGTATAAAATTGATTTGAATCAGAACGCCAACTTTTATCCATTCGTAATGCGACTGAAATCGAAACGAAAAATAAGTACGCCGCGAAAAAAGAAATAAAGGGATCAAAAAGAAGGAAATTACTCGATGGAATTACGGCTCACGTGACTATTATAAGACGCAGGCATGTACGAATTACCATACATATTGGAAAAGCAGATGCCGACTTGGAGATACCCGGAGAAGCTGCGGATACATTACGAATATTCTCGGGCACACCTTGAGGAGTCGATGCTCATCTACTTTAACGCGCCAGTTCCACGTTAATGTTTTGCGTTTGGAGGAAGTCGAGCTCGCGCGACGAGATATTGAAAGTTTCGATTTTTCTGAAGAAAAACTGGTGAGAGTAATGGTGATGCGGGATTTAAAGATGATTGGGTTGGAAGTGTATTAATAAGATTTGATATTTAATCACGGCGTCCTTATGAATGAATTGTAGACTGATCTAGTCTAGTTCATTTTAATATTAACGTGTCACGTAAAAGAGAAACTGAATCTTGGTTCGAATCGAGCTAAATCTCGCTCGATCTAAATAGTACTATGAATCAAAATTCTTGTTATTGTAACTAATTAAATATTTCAAAAGTATGTCAGTTCTATTATTAAGTCAGACTTGTTTTACAGAGAAATTTGAACGCTAAGACGTCTCACTAAATAATACTTGACATTCATACAAATAAATACCAAAATCAAACAAGACTCAGTGCAAAACATACTTATTTTTAAATCATCCTTTAATAATAGATCAAACCTTGCTTACACTCACTTCAACATCAATCTCCTCCACCTACAAAATCACTTACCCCAAACCCAACTCCTCCAACTCTCAAGTACCCCAAAATCTTATTCATAGACCTCCAATCTCCGCACAATCTATCACAAACAATCGATCCCCCACCCCCTCTCCCAAAAATCACCACCCTCGTGTCGCACAAATCCAGTCCATTACGCGTAATCGATCCCCGGCCGCCGCCGAGAAATTAATTCCTCTCTTATGCGCGTTTTTTCCCTGCGCGCGCGCGCGCACGAGGGAAGGAAGCGCGCGCTTAACTCACACGTGAATTATAAATGAGCAGCTTTTCGCCGAGGGGACAGCGGACGCGTATTATGCGCTCGCTGCGCTATATATATGTACAAGGATGCTATAGCCGCGTGCGTTAGTTTAGGGGAAGTAGATACGGCGCGCAAAGTGAGCGATGATGGATTGCTGGCTGCGAATTGCATATGATGAGTGGAGTTTTGAGAAAGCATAGGAAATGTCGTAAATAGTAAAATACACTCTTGGAAAAAATTTGTTAAGTAGTTGATCGGTGACACAATATAAATTTTAATACTTCGATAGCGTCGAGTTCTTAATTTTAATTGTAACATCGACAATCAAAAATTAAAATGAACGATGCAAAGCTAACAATAAGTTTCGAAATTATCGAGACACTCGCGGCCACCGCTATTTTTTTAGCGAACGTCCACAGAGCCGGATTCGGCGAATTTGGTTTTGCGCAACGAAAGAAAAAGGCGCGCGATTGTCATGCCGACGCCGAAGACGAAATAAAGGAGCACTGGGCGCGTGCAGCGGTGCAGACGGACTCCTCGCCGTGGCTGCGTTAATATGCAGACGTCGTTGCACCGGACTCGTCGAAGCACGCGTCGCTGATGTCCATAAGAGAAACTCGGCTTATGATGCACATATACACTGTATGCTGGGGATTACCGTTCGCCTGGTAGCGTGATTTTTTGATCGTTCATCGACGTTGGGTAATGCGATATTTATGTGGAGTTAATTTTGACAATAATTGGTCTGTTATTTTGCAGATTTGATTGTAGAGTAATGGATTGTATAAATTTTGTACGTGTACAATTAGCCATTTCACCGAAAACAATGCAAATCAGATCGATAAATCAAATATGTAAAAAAAGTATTTAAAGCGGATATTTGCATGATTTATCTTTATTTGATACCTTAATAGCTTATGTAAAAATAATTTGGTTCTAATAATTTGTTTTTCGATAGAGAGTTTTTCGAGACACTGAAATTGAAGCGTGACGTCGCGCACGGGAATAATGTAGTATATCTATATAGAATACATTGAAAGCTCGCAACTTATGCCAATAATATTATTAAGGTACTCTAAAAATTTCTAATTAATAATTAATAGTAAAGTTGAATAGAAAAGGAGATATAGAGAAAGACAAAAACATACACACGATTTATATATATACATATTATATATATTATAATATAATATTCCATCGGTAATACATTTTGCTTTTCTTTCTTTTCATAATGGATGAGCTTAAATACATTTGATAAATACACGCTAGCGATAACAACAAATATATAACGCGCGTGGCTCTTTTCTCATTTCTCAATAATATACGTTTACACGTGCATTAGGGGTAATGCGCACTTTAGACTATCTATAATACATTCAATATAATAACGAAGTTTTTCGATCTCTTTTCAAAGGCAGTCATTTGCGAGACTGGTGACTTAACGCGCGTGCATCTTTTCGGACTACATTATACGTATTTTTCAACTAACTTTTTCAAAAGAATTCAAAAGCTCGCGCAAGCCGCAAACCTCGCAGTGCATTGCTCTCTATCGTTCGAGTTCGATGCGAAAAACCGATGCAACATTTAATTTTACAATTAAGCGTGACTTCACTCCGGGATCAAAGACTCGACGGCTAATCCATCGTGCAAAATATCGTGGCGACAGACATGGGCACCTTGCACTAGGTTTGGTTAGATTTATCAATGAACGATTTCACGATTTTTTTGATTATCTAACTTTGATTAAAAATAAAAATTAATTTTATCGAAAATAATTTATACAAGAATTTCATTCTCTCAGTTTAATTAAAATTTTTAATCCTAACATAATATTAGTAAATAAAAAATAATAAATAAAAAGCGAAATTTCAACTAAAATATCAGTTTGGAATAATTCGTTGTATATATTTTTTAATAATACTTTCGTATACTTTGAGTATAATTTATATATACATTTTGATAACAATTTTAACGCGCGATTACGCAAAATTACATTGATTAAAAATTAAAAAGGTGCACATGTCTGCTTCTAAGTTATGAGCATTTGGGTGATTAGTAATAGTTACGTCAACTAATTATTATACAATAAACAAGTTTTACGATGTAACAAAGAAGGATGCGAGTAATCATTGTTCACCTAAAATTGCACTTTATAAAAACACCATGTACGAAAGAACAAAACGCGAAATAAAAAAGAGAGAATGGCTCGATCGAAATAAAAGCACTCTTTGCTTGCCAGCAAGTCAAAGATCCGGAAGGCATTACAATTCGCACAATACGATAACAATAAGTTATGTCATTATTATATATATTTTTTTACAATAGATTTGTCTAGATGCAAGCGTATAATACTATTTCCAGATTATTTCATTTAACAAAGAACCTAACGATGTTCCTATTAGTTTAAAAGGTAACAAATGGTAAAATTAAGCTAGCCATTTTATTGTCACCGCGCTTACTTTTGATCGCGTGAAAATTTAAATGGTAAAAATAAATAGTTTGACGTTTATGAATGCTACTAGGTCTTTACAAGGTTTGCAAGTTTACCTTGACTCGAGCTGCTGTTACATAAGTATTCCTACATACATCTTCTAATTTTTCAATACAAATTGCAAGGAAAAGTGATTATTATATAATCTTTTTTATGAAACAAGCTTTAAAATATTTTTCATGCAAAAATTTCTTAAATTAAAAAAAAATTCTTTATGTTTCATATTTTTTGTAACAAAATATTATTTTAAAAGATCAAGAAATTATTTAAAGAAAAATTAAAATTACTTTTGTCCACTTTTTGTTATACAATAACTCTTTTGTAACAGCCGCTTGTTTCAAAGAAAAATATTCTGTCTACTACTAAAAAATATCGCATCTACGATTTACAGAGGAAAATGTACAGTTGTATAGAAAATATCGAAGGACTGCCATAGCCAACGAAGGTGAGCTTCAAGCTTTTTGGACACGATATCTTTTTAATCTTAAAACCTCAACTTTTCAAATGCCTTTAGAATACATTTTTAAAAATCCCCGTCAATATTTTGTAACATTTTTTATAAAAATTACAGTTGATATTTTGAAAATATAAACTTTTTCTAGGTGAATTTTGAGAATTTTCCATTAATATTCTGATTACTGAATCTCTATGATCTAAAAATAAATTCATTTTAGTCATAACTATTTTATTTGTTAAATAAGTTTGATTGTCTTTATGCAAAGGTATGTCTCATTGAGAACTAATGTGGTATGAGAGTCTTATAGTATTTCATTAAAATATAGAAGAAAAATATTATGTATAAACTTTAAATGCAAATATCAACTAGAATTTTCATGAAATTTTTTCTTTCGTTTTTCAAAGCATTTGGGAAGTCATTTTTAAGATTTTAAAGTTTTCGTAATCACATGAGTGTACAGCTGATTAGTTATAATTTATGTACATGTTTAGACCTGGGCGGTGTTTTTGTTACTTTCCTTTTTTTCAGACTTTCCAGCATTTGGTAACTAAAACTTACCAATGCCAAAAGCTTTTTATCGTCCTTTTTGTAAACACATAAGTACGACTATGCATCAATGATCTCGCTGAAGAATAAAGTCATGTCTTTACTAGAATTTCATAACAAATAACTAAACAAAATTTAAATTCTGCTTTAATAGACCGGAACTATTGAGATTGACCTATTAACAAGGTTTTGTGTGATAATAAAAGTTAATTGTAAATTTGTGAAATATTTTGATAAATTTCGTTAATAATAATCCAATGAGATTTTTTTAGAACGTCGCCTCAGCAATTTGTACTTTCATCGTCTCTTATTAATCCTGCACTTAATTCAAAAAGGATTATTAACATCGAAAATAAGAAAATTTTTAAATACATTTTTGGTTTTATAATCACAAATTTGAATAATAGATATGTAAAAGTTCTACTTATAGGAAGTGCAATCTCAATTCGTTTTTGCCGGTTAAGAACTCTCCGATTAATTTTCACAAAAATTATTTTCACAACAATTCAAACGTTAAAGCGAGTTTCTGAACTATCGGCGAGCATAAGCGTCACCGTGCGATTATTAATCCATATAAGACGTGCTAATCTCATTGGATTTAACCTCGCGACATCATTTATTGGCGCAGTGCTGTACGATTTGATGCAGCGGATCTGCGAATTTCCAAGGCCAAACATTCCGCTGCTTATTTGCTATAATTAAAAAACAATTATTTTAAATGTTTTCATAGTAAACTTAAACATAAAAATATGGACAAAATAAATAATTAGAAAAATATTAAAACTTATTCAAAAATACTTTTTTTTTTGTTATGCTTATGACTATCTATGATAAATTTTATAAATAATTCTGTAACTCACCTGCCAGAAGCATAATCTGTTCTCAGAACAAGAATAACTGACAAGATATTTGCCTTCTGGTGAAAAAGCTAATGCAGTTACCGGAGCCTGATGTGCAATTATAGTTTGACACTTAACAGTTCCACGTAATTCATAAAGAGCAATATGACCAGTGCGACTTCCAACAGCTATTCTGCGCGTCGCTGGATAGTGGCTTACCTTTAATAAATTTTAAGTTATAATTAAATGTAATTACTGATTTTTAGATTTCACAGGAAAGTAAAAACTTACTTGATTAAATCTACAGACGGCAGGGAAGACTTCATTTAATGGCTTTGTCTTTAAGTGACCAGGATCCAAACAGTGCAAAATAATATCCATTACCTGAAATAGTATTATTACATATAAAGCTCGTACAAGAACATTTATATATTCTCTAAATGTTTATGTACAAAAAAGTAATACATACTTCTACAAGCAAATCACTCATTTCGCTTTGCATCTTATCAATGAGCTGTTCAACAATTCTTAGGATCTCGGGTTTCGCTCGGGCAAGTACGCTAGCTCCCAGATTGACATTGAGCGTTTGCGCGTTTTGCTGGAGTGTATTATATCTGGCGACTTCTCTCGCCATTGTCGTGATAAAGGCAGCCGGACGAGCGGTAGCAATCAACGTCAAAGCATGTCGAGCCGTTCTGCAGCTGTCCGCTGCTGGAGTCAATGGAAGGCCGTAGGTCATACTGGGTACGAGTTTGTCTGCATCGCAACACATCTCGAGAAGACTCAGAAGAACCTAGGATAAGGTTAATAATTTTACCTCGTGCAATATTAAAACTACGGATGCGACAGATATTGTTAATTTTCTTACTCTAGAAACATCTAGATACGGCTCCCAGACGGTGAATCCTCGACCAATTAGGTCTATAGCAGCTCTTCTTAGAGACGTGTGTAACGGTAATTTCGGCGAGTGAGGTGCGTAGAGTAAATGCGTTAGTGCCATGCTTGTTAGTCTGGATAGATTATTATTGCCAATTCCGAAGCCTTCGACAACGGAGCTCTTGCGCCGTTGATCATTCTCTCTCTTCTGATTATTCGTTGCTACGTCCTGCCCGAATTCCGCACCAATGACTCCAAGTAGCACAACAGCTGTAGTTTGTTTACGCTTTAGTTCTGCTACACTCGAAGGTTTTCTCGAAACGCTCAATTCTGAAAAAGAATTATTTTATTACTGTTTTTTATGATCTTTTTTATCTTTTATAATAATAAATGCATCGTGTACCTTCGGCGAGTTCTTCTTCGTCATCTTCTGGTTCTTGAGGTTCATCATTAGCAGGAGGACTACCAGGAGGAGGACTTTGATTTTGAGGTTGTGGAGCAATCGGCTCCTGAGTGCTGTACATCGGAAGATACTGAGACCAATTATCAACTAAAGTTTTTCTACCTTTGGGTCCCATTCTTCCCAATTCAGCTAATAAAAGCGCTTGAGCTGCTTCTCTTATCTGTAAATTTAAAAAACAATCAATAAATTTGTAAATAAACTATTGTAAGTAATCCTTTGATGAAAAAAATTATTAAAATAAACTTAAAACAAACCTCAAGACATTGGTGTTGCCATCGTCTGGCCATCATTTCCACTTGCGGTCGTTTGAATGTCTTTGATCCACCTTGAGCTGCAACTTTGTCCGGCAAAAGGACACAATGTAAAGTAGCTAACAAGGACCAGCCTTGCTTAATTTGTGCTTGTTGCACCGTGTACATCTCCTCATTCTCCTCCTCAGCCTTATTCCAATTAACTGGCCTATTCCCAGGCCTGATTCAGAACAATACACAAACATTTACAAATAAATACATTTTTAATTTCAAGGTAGCGATATATCACTACAGAAAGAAATGTACCTATGCATTTTACGATTTCTTTCTTGTTCAGGAACAAAGGTTGCATTATTCATCGACATAAGAGTATTAGACAGTGCCACCACGGCTAACAAATGGTTGCTGGTCAATGTTGTGGACAATTCCCAGTGTGCCCTCGCGGTGAAGGCTCGCGTTAGCCTTTCTTGTCTGACTAGTTCCACTGGCAGGCGCTGCTCCAACTGCGTTGTCGGCTCTCCTACCGCGTGCTCCAGATGAGTTTGCCAGGTTGGAAGTAAAAATGACATGTACCCTAGAAATAAATTAATCAATTAGTTATTTAAATGAAGCATTAACTAAAAGATGTTTTCAAGACTGAAAAATATACCTCCTTTGGATAAAACTCCGAACGAAACTGGTACCATGGGTCTCAGTAAACCTAATTTTCCTTCGCATACTCGATCGAGATCTGGATCCATTCCCCAAGCGTGTAGCAAGCTCAGCAAAAGTTGAGCTATTTCCATGGTCGAGTTTGGCTCGTTGAAAGCTCCATTGCGCTTCAAAGAATTTCTAGCGCTGTCGTTGTTCCAACCGTCACCTATAGATCAGCGAATGATCTCGATTAAATTAATTGCATGTACGCAAATCAGTTTTTCGAAAGTTATAGCTAAAATATAAAAATCACTGCTATTTATTATTAAGTAACATGATATCGAGTAAATAACTTAATATTTTTAATGATGATGAGAATAGCGTTACAATGTAACTGGACACTAGACATGACAATACAAATGTACTTAAAATAAAAAATAATCGACTGTCTATATAAAATAAATTACGGGATGTTTACCATGTGGAGTGAGTATAAATTAAAATTGTACAGTGAAACTGGAGTTTATTGCCATTGTAATCAATTGAGAGAACTGAAATGAGCGAAATTAATGATGATGAAGCGTGTGTGCATGCCTTCAAGCAATCTTTTTGTAGTACGTTGGACGAAGACCACTTGCTAAGAATTGAGAAAAATTGGTTAAGTCGAAAATAACTATAAGCAGGCCGTTAAATGAAGGATTAAATAATAATTAATTGATTAAAGAAATCATTTTTCGTTTGGCAATTATATTATTATTGCTAACTGAAATGAAAAATTTTCATTTTTCTAAAATAATTTCTTTTGCAGTATTTGTATTGCATAAAAGATGACTGATTAAGAAAAAATAATTTAAAGAGTATTTAGAACTTTCGTAAGAGTTTTTAACATAACAGGTAGATACGTACATTTATCGTTTATATAATTTCAAATACATTATATCTAAACAAATACAAATAAAACATATAAAATAAAAAAATTTATTACAAAAGTCCTAAAAAAAATTAACATAAAAAAAAGCCAAACATATAGGAGACGTGAAACTCATGCTATACGTATGCCTGTAACAAATACATATCCTTTTGTATATAATTTTGCAAAGCAAGCATAATTCTAACCTTTGCCATCGAGAGTCGACGGCTTCAGGCCAACACTTTCCACTTTGGCCTGAATTTTAGTTTGCACATTCTCCGCGCCCTCCTTCATCTTAGCAATTATACCTATACAAAAATTATCCCTTTAGCGACATTTCGAACGAATCACGGATGATAATTAAACATCGAACACAATAAGCTGACAACAACAAAAATAAATAATACTGGCAGCTTCTCATGCAGGACCCACAGATTTTTTTTTATAAATGAATGATTTGCGACATTTTTGATATTTACGGTCGAAGCATTAAGCTGTAAGTCCTGACATTGAAACTTAATGCAAATAATATATTAATCATATAATAATGTAGTTGGCGAAATAATAATAATATTAATAATAGTAATAATAAAATACATTTAAAACGATTAAAAAATCAATCGAAATCAAATAAACAGTAACTTTTAGAAATCATAAAATGATTTACTGTTTTAATGTAATGATGTAGAATTTTAAAGTTAACTTGCATTTATTAGATAAAGACCTTTGAAATGAACAGTTTAACATTTATTACTTTATCGAAATACATTAAAAGCATAGAGAAGAATTGGGAAAATTCATACAGAGGTTGTTAAATTTTTTGCATTTTTAATTCATTCACAACTTGATACTAAAAATTATGTACAATTTTTTTTTTGGGGGGACTTGTTTTCTGTCAGTATTGTAAGAAAAACAACTAAAAAATATGCAATTTTCTTACTATGCCTTATAAAGTAAAGCACAATATGGAATTATTATATTATAAATTAAATATAAGTTATATATATTTTCAATTCGATTTCTTAATCGTCAGAATTAATAATAATCCTAAAATAAAAGATGGAGTAAAAATAAGTAAAATTATTCAGTTTAGACAAACACATAAAGGGGGGTTAATAATACAACGATATTACTCGTTGAAGCAAATAAATATGTATATAGCGATAACAAATAAAAATTCAGGGACCAAGGAAAAACTAAAAACATTTGCTACAATATTGCTACAACACGGTACCATGTCGATCCTTTTCCTTCAGCGCTCGTTCCATGTCACTCGCCTTATCCTTGACGCGACCGAAAAAGTCTATAAATATTCACATTAGTCAATGATTGTAGAGCTTTACCTTTCAACAAGCAAAACCTCAATGATAAGGACTTTTTTTCTTAACCCTTTAACCACTGCGGTTGCAACTTAAATGTAAATTTATCGATAATACCTTTCTTCATGCAAATAGCAAAGAGCAAAGTTGTTTACAAATCAGGAATTAATTTACAGATACGCAGTTAATAAAAATATTTTTTGAGTTGAACAAATTACTTTGTAAGCATTTTTTTGAAATGACGAAGCCCAAAAAGCAATTGCTGTTAATAAACAAAAAGTATTGATTAAATGTAACGGCAATATATTACTTTACTTTATAATTATTTAAGAATTAAAAAATTATTCTTCTTACTAAGACAGTATCAATATAATTGTTTTACTATTAAAAGAAACATTTCGTTTATTTATATTAATCAAAAATTGGTTTTAAAAGGGTTAAGCAATCGAGGTGTTCCATAGTACAAAAGTAAAGGTGTCACTTATGCTTAATATAGCTAAAGAAGAAGTAATCTAATAATTCACGAGTATTGTAATAATAATCAGTGAAGCTCAATTTGTACTTCTACTAAGAAGAGATCCTTATCCCTTTGCACCATGGTAAATTCTCAATTTTCTCACCTGCAATTTTTTTATGTGCATCAGGGCTTGCTGACTGCGTGAGTGCAGCTACCTTCTGATACTCCGTAGCTGAAATCAAGCCCTGCGCTTCCAATGACCCGGGTGACATAGACCCATATTCGTCGTTCAATAATTGTACTGTATGGACATCGAAAATATTGTATAAAGCACATTCACATAGAACGTATAAACCTAGCTCTTATTATTTGAACTATTGTTACTATTGGTGATATTTATTAATCCCTTACGTCCGGCGATGCCTTTCCTGTAAAGAAAAATAAATTTAAAAAGTTTCGAATTTTTACCTATGAGACCCTCGATGTCGAAGAAAAGAATGTGGCTCTCTGGATCTTTGGGATTGCTGCGGAAGCCCTGAATTGTGAGCGGTGCTCCTTTGGCTCTAATTTGGTTTCCGTGGTCGTTTCCGTGACCACCATGAAGCTGCTGTAATTGATGCAGGCCTCTCTGTGTAGCATGACGAATTGCCGATAGATTTCGGTGCCTCAAACCTCTGCATTATTAAAAATAATTATTATTTAAGTTTACATCAACAACATCAAGTTCATATTAAAATTAAATAAAGATAGTCACCTGAAGAAATGAACTGCTGGATTTGCTAAACCTAATTCTCCACCACCTCCAGTAGCACCGGATATGGCTATTGTATTCTCATCACAGGCATATAATACTTCTTCTGCTATGATGCCTGCAAACATTAATCGAGAAATTAATTGGTAATTTTCAAAATCATTATAAATGTGACGAAAATTACATTTAAATAAAATGAACATACCATGTAAAACGCGATCTAAATGACCGGTTTCCATTTGCCAAACATAAACTGCTCCATCGGAACAACCAACAATCATAAAATCGTCTAACGGCCTCCACTTAATGGTGACCACGGGGAATAAATGTCGTGAGGCTAAGACAACGCATTTACGTTCAGCTAAGGATAATAAGGTTACACTGTGATCTGAAGCGACACTGCAGATACATTTTTGGATTCTCGGCTGAAACAAGAAAATTTTCATTATTGCTTCTATTGTCAAACTACTATAGCGCTTAAATTTGTTTCGAGTTCAACACTTACACTACAGTTGTCTGGAGGCACCATCAGCTGTGTGATTTCGCCAGCGTGCACACAAAAGCGGTGAATCAAAGTTCCAGCGTACAAATCCCATAAGCAGACAGCGAAATCTACTGATCCAGATACCAAGTGTGCTTTGTCGTATCTGGGTGCTGCGCCGTGAGGATACAGCAAGCAGTTAACTCGGCCGGAATGTCCCAAGAGTACTTGATGAGGAGGCCAATCTATAATCACAAAAACAAATATAAAATTCCATAAACTCCTACATGCTCAATAAAACAAAACTACCGTATATTCCATTAATTAAAATTATAAAAAAAAAAGAATCATCCATCGAAAACCCTCACCGTCGAACTGCTGATGATTTCCGTGCAACAGCTGCAGCATCACAGTCTGAGTAGCCGGTACAATTATAATACTACCATCCTCCCTCCCTACAACCAATCGACTTTGCTGGGGTAGATATATACTAGCCGTCAGCTTGAGCCCATGCCTATCACCGCTATCCAGCTGATCCAGAATCCCAACCGGCGAAGGCTTCATCTCTTCCCAAGCCGCGGTTATACTAGTCTTCAACGTGGGTGGTAACATCGGCTTGGACCCGTCAACCTGGTTTATCTGTGGATTCACGATTTCCGGCACGGTCCACAGCATCACGACACCCTCGCTGTCGCCTCGCAGTAGGTACTTCTGAGTCTTGTTGCCGCGCTGAGCTGTCACCAATCTCATTGCAGGCGGGCATGATAGAGGCTGAAAATAAAAGATGAAGCTGGTTAGTATATGAAGAGCAAGCTGGATTTTAAGGTGTTAAGGAAGAATTAATTGAACCTTGTCACCAGGCTGAGTCAGAGTGCAGTATAAGAATGGCTGATCGGAATCCGCAGACGGTGCATGGAAGTTCTTGTTGTCCGCTACGCTGCTGCTCATCAAATATTGTTAATAATTTTGACAATCAGAGCCCCAGTCGAAGCGGGCGTTTTGATCTTTTGACAATCTTTCGTGGAAGTAGAGTGTAAGTTAACGACTGTTTTAATGTGTATTATTCGAATGGGATTGTCAAAAAACCATAACGTTTGGCACCCACAACGAGAACACACGCACACACATAGCTAATAAAAAAAAATCAAGTTTGGCAAACCTATATTACAGTTATTTAAATTTAAAAAAAAACACTAAATTATTGTATTACATGTGCTCTCAGCACTTTGGTTTGTAACCTTTCTATTGGCGACAAAAAATTTGCCATAGCGCAAATTATACTATCTGTGGTTAAGAGAAGCGGTTTACATATCATACAGTGCGTGCACAAAAGCAGTAAAAGCAAAAAACAATTGTTTTATTAAATAAATAAAATATGGTTTTATGAGGTGATAAGTATTTTAGCTAGGCGAAAGTGTGGACAGATGAGTGCTATTTTATGTAGATCGCTAATTTAATAAAATGGGAAAGACATTAGTTATTGATGAAAAATGCCGATATAAAATTTATTCCCTGTTTCTATAAATATTAATTTTTCAAACGAAATATTATTAATTGTTTAAATAATAAAATAATATTTACATAAATAAAATTTAATAAATGTTTATCTGATTTTAGCAGATCGACAACAGATGACTTTCACATTTCAATTGGATAACAAATTACCGGATTACGTTACTGGTAGAATGTCAAGCTAGTGAAGAGGAAAATTCCAAGGTTTACAGTACAGAGTTAGAAGAGAGTTACAATTGTTACAAGATAATATGAGCTTTATTATTGGTAATGCAGGGTTACCTGCTGAGAGCCTTGCCCTTCAGCTTGCTATAATAGACCAGGTCCACCGTAGAACATGGCAGATGTTAAATTTTATGGAAAGTAACATCATCGTGAAAAAGATCATCAATGCATTAATTTGGTGTACCTGTGTGTATGACTTATGGAGGTGAAGGTATGGTAAATTAAGGATTAGTTAAGTTATTAGTTTTTTTACTAGACTATCTATGTATGATTCTTTAAACGTTTTGTTATTTATGAATTGATTTAATTTCATAATGACCACGATATGAACTGTACTTAAATTATTATTTTAAAAATATTGTATCAAATAAATCATAAATTCAAATAAATAAAACGAAAATGTGAGAATATTATACATCCATAAGAATGAAAAGTGGTCACCATGAGAAATTTGTTAATTTAATTACTTGCAATTTTGACTACAACTTGGTTATTATCTGAAATGAATGTTAATATATTACTGAAAAATCGATGATTATTATATGTCTTCTAGCGTTGTTATGCTTGAAAAAACAAACACGGGCAATAACTTAATAATAATTAAATGTGCATTGCTTGCAAGTGCTTTGTACTAATAGTTAGCAGTAATTTCTAATACAAAATCAAAACATACAATGTATTGAGTTTTATTGTAAGGATTGAACTAATATTAATATGTAATGTATCATGAGAAATTATTAAAAAACACTAGCCCATCAATGTTAGTTTGCAAAGTAAAAATTATCTATAAGTTGAAATATGTTAAGAGCAAACTGTCTTAGTTAAGTAAGAATCATGTAGTAAATACTTGTATAGAACTACCTTTCAAGTTGTGTAATAGCCCTACAACCAATAAAGAAATACATAGATGTAATTTTACTGAATTATTTTCACTGATTTTAAGTGTAATAAAACATATATATTTTTTAATATACAGAATGAAGTAAGAAAAGTAATTTAAAAATCAATCCTTTGCCAATTCAATAATACTAAACCAGATAAATATAGAAATCTTCTACCTATTTTAAGGTATTGTCAATTAGTTACACTGATTTATCATAAATTTCAATTAACATTATACTTAATGAAAAATAGATTTTAAAAATTATTGGTTTTAATTATAATTACGACTTACTTGGCAGGTAATTTATACAAATATCCATGTCCTTCATCACTCCAAAGAATGACGCGATCTGCTGCTAAAAAGTCACCAGCCATCCATCGTTCTCCTCTAGGTGCTGTTACCGAACATAGAACCGAAAAATCTCCCGCATCATAAATCTGTAAAAATATAACTCATTAAAAATAAAAATTTTTAACTTTAGAAAAAAAGTTATAAAGTTTTGTCATAGTAAAACATTTTCTTTACCTGCCAATATTTTGAACAAACTATAAGTACTGTACGCTGGTTGTAAGGGCAGCATGTCATACACAAGGCATTCAAGCATCTAATTTGCTTGCTCTCATGTTCATACAATGGCTCGCTATTTCGATTTTCATGACCCAGAAGTGTCCAGACTTTGACAGTTCCAGTAGTTGTTAAAGCCAATACCACGTCATCTTTAAAATATGTTGATTAGTTGTTGTAAGCAGTAAGCCAGAAGAATTTTAATTTATTTCTATTATGTAAACTATAATCTATTATATAAGTTGTACAATATTGTCATATATATTACCCAATTAATATTCTATTTACAAGCAGTCTAAAGGAATTTCTATACCTTACTGTTTTCTTGAAGCATGCACATTTAAAATATTTCAAAGCATACAATAAGCTATTTACTATATTCATCATTATGCATGCACAAAACTAATTTTTTTTTATATAATACAAAAGTAAAATTAACTTAAAAATAAATTCAATGAAATAAAATAAATAATTTATATACAATTTTATATACAAAAGGACTAAATAAAAGATAACATTCATGCAAAGCTTTCCATTTGCAGAAATCATAAACACTAATTTCAAAACTTAAAAAATCTTTGTGCAAAGTTACAAATATCCCCATTTGCAAACGCTTTCATTTTATTTTAATAAGCAAATAAAAACAATGAAAGTCCAATAAAGTCTACATTCAAAAACAATGAAACTTTGTTTGTGTAAATTATATTTATCAATCTTGTTGTATTAAAAAATTTTTATTTCTATTTCAACTATATATACAAAGCAAAGTTTTACTATTATTAATTTAATTTAAATTGAAAGGCTTGAAATGATAATAAAATAATGATAAAATTAATCATTCCAGTAAATAAAGTTTGCACATGAAATAAAATAATAATAATTGAAAGTGCTGAACTTGACATCACAAATCAATATACCAGATTCAAAAATGTCTTTATGTACAAATTACATTAAAATTATCAATTTTTTCACTAAAACTCACAAGCTCTTCATGCTTATAATAATATAAAACATTATATTTCTTTTCTCTAAACATATTTTCAAGAAAGTATTCATTACATTACTATACTTACAGAGTGTACTGTTTTGCGATTATTGTGTGTAGATGATTAATGAACAGCAAGGAAAAGAATTTAGCAGGGTATATGGTAAGTATGATAAAAATAAAATTTAATATGGGATAAGTGTTAATAAAAAAAGGTTAGCGCGATGTTTTTGTTAGTCAATTAATTGATCGATATTATTCGATCGAAAAAAAAAACAAAAATGCTTTGTATGTCTGAAAACAGCCAGAAGATTTAAACCCGTTCAAGACTAGACAAAATAGGAGTACAGAGAGCAATTTCAACTACCAGCACTCAAGTACCAGTTTGAATCCGCTTTGATTACATGCTGTAACATTTTATAATTTACATTAAAATATATAAAGATAACTTTAATAGGGACTAGAAATACCATATTATATACAAGAAATTCAAATCAACTAACGGAATCGTTAGATTGGTTTACCATAAATTGTTGTGACTTATCAATCAAAAAACAGTGCAACCCATTGTTATCCACACTTAAAATATTTTGAAACCACAAGCTTAATTATCATATACTTATACTTCTAAATAACGCGCTTCCTTAATTTAATTTTATAGATTTTTTAATTATTTGCAATATGATGAGGCTCAACTGTGCAAAAAAAGTTACTTTACTACTAAAATAAATTCAAAATAGGGAGTCAAAAATAGGACCAATGTAAAAATAAAGAAGGTAATAAGCGTAGGTGTGAATGAGTGTAACTAACTTGTGTGCACGTAGAACCGACCTTTCCGTTTGGCCGGTCGTAGCACATGCAGGGCACTGATCCAGTCTGGATTAACTCTTGAGCTCAGCGTAAAAAGAACCTCTAAACTAAATGGATCCATCACTAATACCTCTGGATAATATCTGAAATAAAAAATTTATCAAAATATAGAATTTACATTTTAATTTAAAATAAAGATTATAAATTATACTAAAGACATACCCTGAACAAAATAATCTAACATCCTCTCCTCCTGCAGAAACATAAGGTATCATCTGAGTGTGAATGTTGTTGAGCTTGACGGTTTCACGGCATTTTCCATCAACCAAATCCCAAGTGCACATTTCTCCGCTCTCGCTACTGCTAACAATGTAATTTTGCTCCAGGATGGCGCTAGCACGACTAAGGCACATGATCGGAGCTGTGTGGCCAACAAGCAGACACCTTGGAGTCATCTAAAAATTAACATTATAATTTATTGTTAAAATCCCTCTACTTACTATATTAATCAAAATCTAGGTAATGAGATTGATTAACACTAAAACAAGTGAAAAGCAAGAGTTAATACATAATAAATACCTTCAATGTTTCAGGATCCACCTGCCAGAGACAAATCTGACCATCGTAGCAGCCCGTTATTAGCGTCTTTTGGTCTCGTGACAGGTATATACAGGAAATACAGTGCGTAGGAGCTATGCGCCCCCACAGCACTATGGGTACAACTAAACTGGTGCCAGCTGTCATGATTAACTAATCCTGCAGACACAAAAACAAAGCATTCAATGACACTGATTCACAATCCCAGAAATCAGATAACATCCATCGACAAAGATATTTATCGAACAGAAACAATCAACCAGCCCGATCAACCGAAAGAAATCCATCATACGAACACTGCCTCTAAACAAACGTTAACATTCCCTCAACCCACAGCTCACAACAATACAGCAACTTATCACTTCCACTACTTTACATAAAATGGCCACGAATCGGATCAATAAATCCGGCGATTGAACGATCCGCCGCTCATTCTCCCAGCCACAACCGCTCGACCTTCTCCCCTCACAACCGCGCAAAACACTTTTCCCCGATAATCTCCAAGCGCCTCGTGACACCGCCTCTCTCGCGCACCAAGGAAAAACCAGACGAGAGCCCAGACTCCGGGATATACCTAAGCGCGCGCTCGCGAAGCGTCTGCTACGCTACGCCGAGCTGTGTGACAGCAGGCGCCGTTTTCCCGGACTTTTTTCACCGAGGCAGCTCGCTAAAATGTAGCTACGAGCGCGTAGATGACATCCAGGTGGCTTACCGGATGCTTGGATCGACAGTAGCGGCCGTTTCGTGCCTCAGGACTTGGCGGATTCAGCCGAAGAGCGCGCACTCCTCACTGTGTACTCGTGCATGTGGCCATTTTGGATAAGTCAGTGCGATCAGCTGTTTACGTGCGCCCGAGAGCGCGAGTTTTCTACCTCGCGCGCGCGCGCAGCAGCTTTCGGGGCCAGGAAAAAATACGGTAATTTACGACGGAGAGAGAGAGAGAGGAGAGTAAGAAACGTGATTTTGGATTTTTTTATTTATAAAGCGTTGAGATTGTTGATAGGAGAGATGATGTAGATTTGCTGGGAGGTTGACGGGAGAGGATTTGATGAAGGCAGAGATCGAAGCTCTTTTTAATCGAAATGGATAGAATTGCAGTTTAGAGGGTTATTGCTGGTCTAGATTTATCCGGTTTAGTCTGCTGTTTAACGTCGGCCGAAGGCCAGTTTCGCGATCAAGGACAAAGTTATAAAATGAATTTTCTGGTTTTTTTTATTAATGCTGCGTGGGTGAAGCTGTATTATTTGAATTGAACTTTTTCTTTGGAAATGTAGGTGGAGTATTTTTATTTAGTCAACGTTACTTGAGCTAATTAATTGAATTTAGATTTTAAATTGTCAGTGGCCAATAACAAAGAATTTAAATTCGCTCTTATAAACAGTAGTAAGCCAGCAACTATGTATCAATATACAAAAGAATGCATAAGCAGTTAAATTCATTCTAAAAAACATAATTACAATTAAAAAACATATACCTAGCCTTCTAGTCGACTTCAAAAACTACAAATTTTTCTATCGTTATCTCCTCGAAACCCTCGAAAAGCTCATCTTTCAACCAAAACAACTCCAGCCTGCTCCGTGCGAGATCCGTTGAGGTTAGGATGTTATTGTAGAAAAAAGTGACATTCGGTAATGATTATTGGGCCGAGCGAACGCGCAGCACTGCAGAAAAGTAAATTACCTCCTGTATTACAAGAACACCCACACACGCGGGCTGCATATATCGCTGTTTATTATTCGCTGCTCATCTTCTCCGCCACGTGTTGGATGGCGCTGCAGACGGAAAATCTCGGTAAGCACGATAAAAATAAGCCATATTCGACTGTCGCTTATATATTTTTCTCGCATTCTACATTTGCCGAATTAGACACGCTTGATTTTTGCTTAAACAGTCCTCGGCGTACCCTAAGTAGCTTTATTTTTGATAATAATACGACGATTGTCAGCGTTTTTTGACGAGCGGAAGTCATAACCTACAAATACTTCGGGCTAGTTTCTTGCCTCTATTTTAGATAAACGTGAGACGATTTCGTGTTAAGGTATCTGATTTTCAACTGAAGATTTATCGTGTTATTGCATTAGACGAAAACTATTGTTTAGCTTTGATCTTGGGTCTTGTAAACATGTGCAAAAATTCAGAGGTTACAAGTGGCAAAATTCTGACTTTAAGTGCAATTTATTAAACAAAATTCTTATGTAATTCGGAATAAGTTGCTGAATTGGACTCGTAAATTAACGCTTTGTATATAATTGTGTTGGTGCTAATTTTTGTTAAAGTAAAATGAAATGTCATTACGAAGTGCTAGAAGTCCCACGTAATGCAACCGATGATGAAATCAAAAAAGCTTATCGCAAGTTAGCTTTAAGATGGCACCCGGATAAAAATCTTGACAATCCAGATGAAGCAAAAGAACAGTTTCAGCTAGTACAACAAGCCTATGAAGTATTAAGTGATCCTCATGAAAGAGCATGGTATGACAATCACAGGGAAGCAATTTTGAAAGGTGGTATTGGAGATGATTACAAAGATGATTCTATTGACTTATTCCAATTCTTTACATCCTCTTGCTTCAAAGGCTATGGGGATGACGAAAAAGGATTTTATACAGTTTATCGAAATGTATTTGAAAAAATAGCTGCTGAAGATGCAGAATTCAGCAAGGAAGGAGACTCGGATGAAGAAGTACCTGGTTTCGGTGACTCCACTAGCTCTTATGAAGATGTTGTTCATAAATTTTATGGCTATTGGCAAAGTTATACTACAAAACGATCTTTTGCTTGGCTTGAACCTTACAACATTCGTGAGGCTCCAAACCGATATGCACTCAGACAAATGGAAAAAGAAAATAAAAAAATTCGAGATAAAGCTAAAAGAGAAAGAAATGAGCAAGTAAGAAATTTAGTAGCATTTGTTCGTAAACGTGATAAAAGGGTGCAAGCTCATGCAAAGAAACTTGAAGAGAAATCTAAAGAAAATAAAAAAAAAATGGAGGAACGCAAAAGGCAACAATTATTGGAACGACAAAAGGAATTAAAGGATCACAAAGAATCAGAGTGGTCTAAATTTTCAAATATTCAATCAGAACTAAAGACCATTGAAGCAGCCTTAGCAAAAGAATTTGGTGAAGAGTTATCTGTATCGGAAGAAGATAATAGTGATGAAGAGATGGAAGATTCAAATGCTTTATATTGTGTTGCATGTACTAAACTTTTTAAAACACACAAAGCTTTCAGCAATCATGAGAACTCAAAAAAGCACAAAGACAATGTAGCAGCAATGAAGAAATCATTGATAGAAGATGATGAAGAATTAGAAAGCAGTGGAGAAGAAAGTGAAGATGATGATTCTGAATATACTGACTTAAAATCTAAACTTCCACCTGGAACAAAATTAGCCACTGGTCCTGAAATGCCTGACTTTTTATTGAATCCTCCTGCTAAAAGCAAGGATGACAATGCTGAAGTAAAAACATCAGACGAAGAAAAAAATTCTGATCATGATTCAAATAGCAATAATAGTAAAACTCAACCTAGCAGTAATGTTACAGAACCTCCATTAGGTGAGGGATATATTCTTGGTCAGTCAGAGGATAAAAATAAAGAAGCAGGCTATGATAGTGATGATTCTCCAGATGAAGAAAAGGTATCTGATCATGAAGAAGAAGTAGTTCCCAAACCAAAAAGACAGAAAAAGAAAAAAAATAAAACTGCACGAATGTCAATTCTTGAAGATAGTGACGACGATGATAAAGAAGTAGACTTACTTATGGGTCTATCAAAGAAACAACGAAAGAAACACCAACAAAAAATTATTTTAGATAAACTATCAGCCAATCCAAAAAGACAATCAAACGCCGATAATGTAAATACTGAAAAAGATACTGAAAATACTGCGTCTAACAGCTTAGAAGGTAATCAGGGTAAAGCTGAAGAAAGTAGCGATGACGATTCACCTCAAGAGACTGTATCTCCGCTTCCAGGAAAGAAAAAAGGCAAGAAGGCCAAGGAACTGAGGAAAGCACAAAGACTAGCTGCTGGTGAAGCGAGAGAATCAAATGAACGCTCAAAAAAAGCATCAAAGAATGCCAATGCTGATGAAGATTTAGAACATAATTGTGCCACATGTAAACAAGAATTTCCAAGCAAGAATAAATTATTTGAACATTTGAAAAAAACTGGACATTCTGTGTATATACCTAATGTAACAAAAGTTAAAAAGAATGTAGATAGGACTGTTAAAAAAGGCAAATCTAACAAAAATAGTGATTAAATAAATTAAAGACTCTAAACTGTTATTTCTTCCAATCATGTATAATATTAAAGTCTGTGACATATTTATATGCGATAAAGCAATAAATATATATGTATAATACACAATTTTTCTGTATTTTGTCATTTCTTGCATGAACTTTAATTATTTATTTATCTAATAATTGAAATAATTATTTTCAGAATTGACAAATAATAAAAATTCAATTCTACCTATAAAATGAATATTATCCATTGTGCTGCTACTCATAGGTAATTTAAAATTTAACACCTTTAATTTCAGTACACTATTCAAAAATATACTTATTCAATTGATTTTAAGAGAGTTAAGTTGAAATTAAAGTAAAAAAACAAATAATGAAAAAAAATTTTATTTTTATGTATCACTTTTTATTTTATTCTTTTCGTTATTCCCTATATTAGTTATAAAATTTTAATTTATGGAGTAAGTTTATTTAAGTAATGTAATCAAAATTTATTAATTTTACAAAAATTATCTATTTTTTAAACCTGCAGTGGAAAACAAAAAAAAAATTAAGAAATTCAGCTAATTTATTAACATAGATATAAATTATCAACTGGTGAGACAGGATATAAAAAGTCACCTTAAAACGATTAAAAAAAATCAATATATAAACTCACTATCAAATCACATCAGCATTCAAAACTATAAATCCCAGTCTTTACCTCATTTATTTTTGAGTAGTGTCCCACCACTAAATCATCAATCCCCACTCATCTCTCAATCCACACATTCCAGGTACAGCAGCTCGATGGCGTCCAAGAAGCTAATCTACCCAGCAGCCGACCGCAACAAGGACCCCATCCTCTCGGTCCTCCAGCAATACATCCGTCGTGGTCCCGACCAGAAGCTCCTGGAGATCTCCTCGGGTTCCGGCCAGCATGTAGCGCACTTCGCGCCCCACTTTCCCCAGGTGACCTTCTACCCATCCGAACTCGAGCCTCATCTCCTAGACAGCATCGCCGCGCACTGCCACGGCCTCAGTAACGTCGCCGAGCCCGTTAGGGTCGACGTGACGGTCCACTACAGCAGCTGGCCAGGTGGCTTCCGCGAGAAGAGCTTCGACTACATCTACAACGCCAATCTCATGCACATCTCGCCGTTCAGGTGCTCCGAAGGTCTGTTCGCAAACGCTGGAAAACTGCTCAAGACTAATGGGATTTTGTTTACCTATGGGCCGTACGCGGTCAGCGGGAAATTGTATCCGGAGAGTAATGTTAGGTTTGATCAGAATCTGAAATCGCAGAATCCTGAGTGGGGTGTCAGGGATATCGATGATCTGAAGAAGCTCGCGCAGATGAACGGGATACAGCTTTTTGAGACCATAGAGATGCCGGCTAATAATAAGACGCTCATCTGGCAGAAGGTGGAGAATTAGGCGCGGTTCATTCCAGTGATCTGTTTTTTATATGATTGCTTTGATATTACGTCAATGATATTATGATAATGATATTATGAATTTTTTTCGAGTATGCATTGTATTTTGGAGGTGCTATGATAAAGAGAAGAAAATAAGAGAAATAAGAAAATAAGAGAATCTTTATTGATAAAGAGAAAATTTAGGTTTAGGTACTTTTTTACTTGCTTATTTATACTTATTTTTTTAGATATTTGATATCAGGAAATTAAATATAAAATAATTAATTTTAGATCTTTTTTGTATTAAATGTGATTTAATATACAAAATCGGTCACAAATATATGAAATATTACAAGCCTGTATTACTTATAGTACAACATTTGAGCACATAATGTACGTGTTAATGGTTTCAACTGATATTATTAATTTGTAAGTATAATGTCTGCGATTTTTAATAAATAAGTAAGTACATCTTACTAGTAGTTTATTTATTTTAAACCTGTTAAAGTAACACCGTGAATAATTTTTAGAAATCTGAGAGTATTTTCTTGAAGTATCGATTTTCTACAACTTTATTATAAATTTAATAGTTCCTGCTGCAATTTCTTATCAGATAACTTTTAATCTTCCATGAGTAATAACAGATAAGCAATTTTCATTGCAATGTCAACTTCCTATCAACTTTAGTTATTTAGTTTTAAAATTTGATCAGATATTGTTAGAATCATGAAATTAATTAATATTACACTTCTCTTGGTCCACATTTTAATTATACCAGTCATTTATTCGCTCGACGTTATAGATAACAAATGTAGTCCAGAATTTTGCGAGGTAAATAACGATAAATTGTCTGATTTGTATTTTGGTTTTTACCAATTAAAGCTCCAGAATGATCATCTAATTATTTTATATTTTTTTCAAACCATAAATTAAGGAATATCGGGCAGGCGGAAAGTGTCGTGTTCCTAACGCCAACTGCAAGAAATATTCTAATGGCACACGCTTCCCCTATCCAGATACATGTAACTGCTGTGAATATTGCTTTAAAAATCTCAAAAAGGATGATGATTGTGTTGTTGGACAACCAGGCGCGGTGTTACCTACGGAAATGTGTGGTCCCGGATTGCAATGTGGAAAGAAGTCAAAGTGTGAACGACGTAAGTGTAATTATTGAGAGGTATTAGAGGAATATTTTCAATTTTTAGAAAGATGAAATAATATGAAACACGCACTATTTTTCATGTTAAATGTAAACTTATTATTATTTAATGAGCTAAGTTCATTAGCTATAGCCATACAAGAGATAATTAAAAGTCTGAGAATTTAACCGAGGTGGACGTATCACAGCTACAATATTCCGCTAAAATTTTCATAAACTCAAAAAAATAATCAATTAATACAAATTCAATTTAATTGTATACTAAAATCTAATTTTAGTGATGGGCAAGTGTGCACTAGCTCAAGACGATTATGACAAACGTAAAAAAGAAGGTGATCTTGGCATGACAGAAGTCCGACCTGAATGTGACGAAGATGGATTTTTTAAACCAGTCCATTGTATTCCCGGATCCATGTAAATTATTATTATTTAATATTTATATAGTTAAATGAACATTTTTTATTGATTTAAATTTTTTAGATGCTACTGCCTTGCCCCAACAGGAGAGAGAATTTTTGGAGAGCTGCCTTATTTAGATTACTCGGACGAAAGCAAAATGACTTGTGGTAAATCTATATATACTTTGATGCGTGATTCACATAAATTTATTAGATTTGCAATACAAACATAGTATAACTATACTTTTTATAAAAGCTTAAAAATGTTAATGAGTTAATCGGTTTACATTCTCTTCGCTATAATCATAATAAGTACAAGCTTATTGTATTTGAATCAGGCTGTTCTATAAACGCATGGAAGTCACAAACATCCGTGTACTCAAAATACCGCGTCAGGATGGCTCGCTGCACAGAAATCGGCACTTACGACGAGCTGCAATGCACGATGGGTTCAAATTCAAGTTGCTTCTGTGTCGATTCCAAGACCGGTTCACCCGTTAGGTCGATCGATATTGTAAATGAGGAAGATATGGGTGAGAATCAACCACCGTGCTGTAAGTATCGCATTTGTTTTTTTCTCTTTGTCATTGCTTATACAGTAAAATTTTATATAATGGCTAAACGTTTGCAGTCGATGCGTCCAGGCACATAGCCGGCGAATACAGTACGAAGTGTGAAATCGAGTACGAGGAGTACTTGAATTACGTGACCGAGGCAGAACATGCGGATGACGAGCTGGAAGTGAACGAACCGTTTTGCGATCCTGACGGAACGTTTGCAAGAATGCAATCATCGGGATCTAAGTACGAGTTGCTTTTATATTTGATTAAATATATCGATAACAAATGATATTTTAATCGATACAGAAATTTATTAAAACTAAATCTAATATTTTGATTTTTTGAGTAGCGGATATACAAAAATATAAAATTAAACTATACATCGATTCGATTATTCGTTTTTTATATAAAGTTTTCTTTGGTACAGAAAAATATGCGTCGATCCGAACAATAGGCAGATAGATCGGTACGGAGCAGAAAGCGATTCAACAGAAGCTAAATCCATGGATTGCAGTGAGTACATACAATTAGCACATTAAGATAGGCTAATACATTCACTATAATAATTTTTTAAATCGCATATTTTAGAATGCGCAAGGACTCGCTGGTTACTGCAGAAGGCTGGAGTAGTCGAATTACCCTCTTGCTGTCCCAACGGAAACTTCGAAAAATGGCAGTGTCGCAGAAATGAGTGTTTTTGCGTCGACAATGACGGTAATCAGTTAGGTATGGAAGTAAGCATTAAAGACAAGTCCAAGCTCGATTGTTACAAAAGTAATGAAGGTAAACCTTGTTAATCAATCGCAAAATGTTACGGACTATAATAAGCTACAATTATAAGAGGAAATGAAAGTTGTTAAATAATTAATTTCACGTCAAAATAAAACTTTCAGTTCCCCTTGAATACTTGTCAGTTATCACTAAAGCATGTTTTGTACAAGTGTCTATTTACACAAATAAATTACTTATATATACAACTCCGTCTTTCTCCACACCACAGCTGTAATTTCACTCTTCACTTTTCATCATTCTCACTGAAACCAATAAGCAGCCACGACAAGTACAATCGGCAAAATCGTGATCGTCGTAACGGGACTCGCCGCGCCCAGGTACCAATGTGCGAACAGAGCTGTAAAAGAAGTAGGGATATCTAAAATCAGTTTGGTATTCGTCGACGTTCTTAAAGTTCGAAATGCCAATAAAAACCGCGTCGTTTATTGCGACTCGTACGAACCTGTGTCCTCCTGACTGGTAACCCAGCCGATCACCGGTTCGATTTGGTTCTGTCGTTTAAGGAAGTCGGTTAGTGGTTTGAAGTATCTTAGAAGAGCACCGGCATCGATCCTATTTGTTCGGCCTCTCGTCATCTGTCTGATGATGTCCGGCCAGGACATCGAGGAGCCAACGGATAGTACGTCTCTGTAAATTTTTGTTTAGCCGTGAGAATTTGTTTAAATTGTGGATAATTATCATTTTATCGGAAGGTAAAAGATTGACTTACGAAAGTAAACGTCCAGCCTCACGAGATCTATATAGATCACAAGTATGCAGATCGCCTGTGTGTCCGGCAATATCACAAAGAGACTCAAACAATTGGAACTGCAATATTACTGCGACGAAATAGCTGCAAAATAGTATTTTTGTTAAGTTAACTGCAAAATTAATCAAGTGAAAATTTAACGAAAAATCTTATTCTAATACTTTGCATAAGGAAGATCGGCAGGAACGTGATATTTGGACGCCGGATCGAAGTCTCTTTCTGTGCGTGGGATGGGCGGAAGTATGCCTTGATACTGCAGTCGCAATTCCCACCATCTGGTAGTCATATCCGCTACGCCATCACTAAAGACGCGCCATCTCCACTAAATAAAATAAAAAGGAAGAATTAGTTAATGAAAAGAATTGTTGCTTAAAATATTATTAATAATAATAAGTGATCCATTCACCTGATCTACAATGTAAGCGAATGGCAAGTAAGAAACTTTTTGAAGTGCCATGAGCATCAAGAAATTGATGTTGCTGTCGTAATCATCAGTTGAATTATTGTAGAGCCCGATTCTGTGAAGGTGTTGAGGAGTGAAAACCGATAAACCAATCGCGTTGCTTACTGCTTCGTGAAATCCTTTAAAAGTTTACGAATTTTCTTATAATCTGGAAAGCTTTTGATAAAATACATTGCATAAAATTTACCAGGTAATGCTTCACTTCGAAACAGAAGAGGTTGATCTTTGTACTGTAAATAATACTGCACGTGAGCCATTTCGTGATGCGTGGATATCAAGTCTTCGGTAGTGATTTTCGTACACTGCTTTATTCTGAATAATTAACACACAATATATTAATATTGTATTATCAAAAATGAAAGCTTTAATTAGAGAAATAGTCTGACCTGTAATCCACTTTGTTGCAAAAGTCCCAAGCACTTGCGCTACATTTGACCTCTCGATCAATTGGCTTTTCAAACATCGAGAATCTCCAGAATTCCGGAGGCATGGGCTTCATGCCCATCGAGGTAAAGAATTCTTCAGCCATCTGGAAAATCCTGGCAACAAAAAGCAACAAAAAAATATAATTACTATTAAATCACCACAACTAAATGGCAATTATATAATCGCACTCAGTTTCTCCAATTATAAACTCGTTTGCTAATAAGCAAAAAACAAAGCGCACCTAAGAGAGGTAAAACCCTGAATCATCATATCCAGCGTAACGTCCAGCTTCTTGACACCGGGGAATGGCTTGACCATATCGAAGATGCCCTCCCAGTTCTGAGCCCACATGTTGCCCAGGAGATGAGCTGGCATCGGGCCATCCTGACGAATCCTGTCACCGTAGCGTTCGATAAGCCGGCTACGCACGTAGGTGAAGAGGTGCTTGTATAGCGGTGTGATGGCCGATATCACCTCTGCGATATTTTGTTGGAAGTAGTCGTCCTCATAGAGCTCCCGCATTTGATCGCCGGCGTCGTTAAATCCTGTGAACATTTTTTTATTTTTTTTCTTATGAATCATTGTGAATTTTTTTGTATTGTTAATTTCTGTAATTTTTGCTTGGATATAAAATCATACGTTTGGTATTTTCAAAGTAATTTAGCGTATATCGTTCATTTTTCTAGCAAAGAAAACTTCCGGAAATTTATGAATATTTAGAATTTGCGTGAGATCATGAAGGAAGTCAAGGAAGTCATACAAGCCATAAAAAAATCTTGTATGTATAATCACCTTAGAATCATTAAAGGTTAAAACAATTTAAAAAATGCTAATTCAAATCAGCTCCATAAATGGACGATTGCATCGTTATAGCTCCACATGGTCGACCATGTGAAAAGATGCATAGTTCACCATGACTTTTTAAATTCTTTTAACGATATCCATACAATTTTTTATTTCATTATCATTCTTTCGCATTTTTAAAAATTATTCAGTGATTAATCATAAAGTAATTCCATTCAGAATCAAAATCAGCAAAATATAAAAATAGCCTGAAAAAAAAACAAAGCACAGCATGACATTTTGAATTTCGTACCATTGAGTTTGGCGGCCTGGTTCGCCAATTGCACGTATCTCACGTACTTGTTCCTCAAAGGCGGACCGACAGCCTCATGCCATCCTTGCCAGTAATGCAGCAGCTCGTCGTAATCTCGTGATTGCGCCATCACCCTAGCGATGTCTGCTTTTTGTAAACAAAGAACATTGGAATATAATCCTGTTTTTACAGTATCAACCTGCTCTAAGAGGTGACTAAGACTTTTTTTGCCGTACAATATATGTTGCGTGTAATTATTTTAATTGCATAATATTCGAGAGTAAGGTAGTTATTATAAAGTAGTAACGGCTTTTTTTAGTTTTAAAGTGTAAATAGTAGAGATGGGATTTTCGAAGAACGTTGAAATTTTGATTGATTATATTTTTTAGATGTGTGATTATTTTTACCTTCGTCGAAGGTTAAATCACAGGCCGCTCCTATTTTTCTGTACGGGCACAATCTCACTCTGTTGTATAATTCCTTCATCTCCATAATCAAATGATGCATCTGCAAAAAAACGTAAGCATATACGTATTTGTTTTATTTTTTCTAAAACTGCAGTGTACACAAAGAAATATTTGTACCTCGTTAAATTTGTCGTCAGTAAGCGAGTTCCGTCCTTTTACGGCAATCATTTTGAGCTGTCTTCTTGCAAGAGGGTCCGCTATTCGGTTCCAAGCGAAACTCACTGTTTTCCGCCAAGAAGCTCTTTCAAATTTTAACTTGACCGTTTGTTCCTCTAACTAGAGATATTTAAAAAAAATTGAATATTTTGATTTATAAAAGTAATAAGTAGAAAGAGCCGTGCGTAGTAAGACACGTAATGTAATTAAATTAAGGTATTTCACGAAGACGAATGACACAATAAACTACAGTATGTGCATATATTTACCATTTTTCTTCGATTAGCATCAGTGATATTCGTTGCGAAATTCCACTGAGCTGTCATAACCCTGTTGCACACGATCGATCCTTCGCGATCGTATTCCCTGAGAAATTGGAGCGCTTCGCCTAGATTCACGTTCAAGCCCTAAAAAGTTATATTTCTATGAAAGCTCCAGAACTAATTATTACTATTTAACTTAAACAAACTATAAATTCACATTTAAATCATCACCGGAAACTCCACTTATCCCACATAATTCCGTCCCATCAACCGATTTATTACCGATCCCGATGAAAACCATAGCGAACAATACCCTACCTCCAGCCAACAAAATCACCGCTACTTATCCCCCCAATTTGCATAAATTAAATCAATTGAAAAACGATCCAACTCGCGCGCGACCGAAATTTCCTCGAAGAATAAAGGGTGCGGAGCCCCGTAAAAACATAATGGCCCATCGCGCATTATTTAGCAACTTTACTCGTGGGCGCGGGCGTCGTAAAGAAAAATCTAATGGGCTATTCCAAGCGCTAGCTCTAACTCAAGCTCGATCTGCCGTCCGGCCGCGCAACGCGCAGGGGAACAATAAGCGTTTTGCCATGCATGTCGAGCCAGAGCGCGGCCTGTAATCGAACAGTATCATCTTCGGAGTGCCGTTAATCTTGCTCTAATGTAAAAGCTTCGCGTGCGAGTGGTATTATATGCTGGATTTTATCAGCTTTTTTTTCACCTTTCTCGATTTTCGATTTCGACATTTTTCACGCGCCGCTGAGGCTGAGTTTGAATGGTTGGGGAGAGCGCTGGGAGTTTGGTGTTTTTTGGTTTTACTTTTTTTTTGGGTTGGAGTGAGAGTGGTCAGCGGAAAAACGTATTGGCCGTGACTGGGCGGTTAATTGGATGCAGGGAGGGCGGGATGAAAATTGTAATTTAAAACTTTCCTTTTTTCAAACGCTCGCATTAGGGAGAAAGCGGAGATTAATGTATGGACACTTTGTTCTAGAAAATTCAGTTTTCATTCTTGGGCTGAGGGGGGAATTAGAGATTGATTAAAATGGAAATAAGCATGCGTGATTATAATATCTAACTCTGCGTAAAGATGGATATTTTACAAAGATTTCATACACAGGTTATTGGATTGATTTTAAAAGCCAAAAAATAAAATAAAATTTATAAGTAGTAGTATAAGGTAGTTGCAAAACAAAGATGTTAATTTATTCATTAGTTATCAAAAATTTTAACTCGAATGCTCAAATGTAAAATTTACTATTCTTTAAACTTATTAATTTTAGATTATTATCAAAAACTAAAAGCACCAGCAAAGAATAAAAAAATCTAAGTAAAATTTATCCCCGTCAACAAAGAACCGTCCTTCTAAATCAAATTAAATTTTCTTCTCCCAAAAGCACTAAACTTACCTCCAAATATCTCGCCTCGCTCCATCGCCCCATCAGCGCCAAAATCAAAATCACACCTGCAAACGTCTTCATCCTCCTCAGCTCCAAAGTTCATCCGTCACTAACAGCAGCACCTCTCGCACCTCCGACTTTATCCCTCCACATTCACCCCCCTTAACTTCCACCCTCCTTTTTTTTCCCTTAACCCACCTCGAGCACTAAAAATCCCACCCCCGCGTGTTACCTTAGGAACAAAGCGCCAGGAGGAAACATCGCTTCGGCGTTTCGCATCGAGCGCTCGCCAGCTCGAAACTGAAACGAGCGATGCTTTCCAGGACGATCGCCGCGCGCGCGAGCTGCAAAAGAGGAGGAAGGGACAGGCCGCGCCGGTGCGTGAAGCGTGACCGTTTGCCTGGCCTGCGCGCTGCTGCTGTGGATTGTTACGTGCGTTGAGGCACACGCCAAAATCTCGCCGGCGCGTGTGCAGGAAGACGCGCGCGACTCGTTTTCTTGGCTTCCTTCTTTTTTTTTCTGATGGTTGAGCGCGGCGAGGTGGATAGGTGTGCGGCTGAGGAGGGGAATTGTTAAAGAAGGGTCGGCGAGGTGATTGGGATCGGAGGTTTTGTAGTTTGCGGACGGTGGGTTTGATGGTTTTTTTTTGTAGGAGGGTGGAGTGTGTGCTGAATGGTTTTTTTTATTTGTTATTGATTTTATGGTTGTTGTGAGGAGGTATATTTTTGGTATTTCGTTTAGTGGTTGGAAAATTATTGTTGCTAGCATAAAAAATTTCTAAAATTATTTTAATCTTGTAGAAGATTAAATATCCTGAATAAAATAAACTGAACAATACTTTGCTTCTTAAAGGAAAAAAATAAAGTCTGTTTCTTCTGAGTTAAAGTCGTAAACAGTTTTACTACTTCACTTTGTAGCTGCTAAGTATTAACAAATCAATAACTGAAGGTAAAGAAAGTAAAAAGAAGTATAAAAAGGGATCCATCGTAAATATTGCCAGTCCAAGGACTAATAACTACAACCAGAGCATGCAGTAAACTGATAACTTTATTATACTCAAGAAAGTATCACAGTATATCATTACTCCTTCAGACAAGAAAGAGTATCTCAAAACCTCGATAAAAACTTTTCCAACTCCATCTTCTTTTCGTGTATACCAAACAATACTTCAGAAATAAAGAAACTATAAATACAAAAGTCAACATAAAAGCATAAATAACAAAATCGAAAAACCAAAACAACGCATCCTAATGCCGACGCTGATGTGACAGCTTGATCGTAAACAACTGGATCTTCCTCTTTCGGGTCAGGTTCTTAAAGTCTTTCTTCGCATCGGTCAGCTGTTTGACGACAAAAAGAAATTCTTCAATCTCTGGTATTTCGTATTCATCCTTCAGCTCTTTGATGCTGGTCAGCTGGCCCTGAACTTCTCTCACATCATGCTTAGTCCTGACCTGACTTCGGCGAAGCTCGATGTGCTGTCGTCGCCGAGAAGCCAGTGCTTTCTCCACCAGCTGCAGCTGGGCTTTGCGCTCGATCAGCTTGTCCTTGCGATGCTTCATCATAAGATTGTAGTGGCCTATTTTGTTTATGGAAATTGAAAAAATTAGAAGATTATGATACTGTTTTATTTTTAATTTTAGTTTGATCGGTGATGCTTAGTTACCGCTGATTAGTTTCAGGAGCTTCAAGGCTCGATGGTTCTGCTCATTTTCCTCGATCAGATACTGGTTCTCGATCCTTAGCTTCTCAAAGTCGATGGGCCGAAGATCCTTTCCAAGATCCTGCCGAGCTTTTATCTGCTTTTTCGTCTCACTGATGAGACGCTTCGCGGTTATCATTTGGAGGTTCAGCTTGTCGGTCGTGATGCTAGCCAGCTTTGTTTGCTCGTCTATGAACCTTGAGGAAGCAATTGATTGTTAAGAGTCTTTGTTTCGAAGGTACGAATGTATTACCTCACGAATTTTTCCATTGGAATTTTGTTCGTCACGGGATCGGCGCCGTTTACTACGTCTTTATCGAATGTCTTTTCCGCTTCCTCGGTTTCCTTTATTCGGCATCTCATTTCCTTTAGCTGAGCTTCCAGGATTTTTTTCTCCTTCAATATGCCTCTTTCGAATTCTTTGTAATTCTTCTTTATGTCCTCCAATTCTTTAATCGTTAATTCAATTCGATGAGCCACTGTAATTCTAAATTTGGACATAACATATATCAATACTTATTATTTAATACAATCACATTTCATTAATTAAAATAACCCATTGAACTAGATCCCAACTAATTGGTTCATCCATATTATTAGATCATCAATGTTACCCACACCATCAAAATATTAAACCAGATTTCAAAATCCCAAATCAACGCTATCCTTCTCTTTCTCAACAAACCCATTCGGCAAACTCCTCAAACCCACAGTACACATAACCAGCTCTCTTCCTTTCGCCTTCTTATCTCCAGTCAGCAAACGTAATGACCGCAAATTTCGCCTAGCGGTCTCCTTTCCCCGCGAATTACCCCACAGGCGAGTGACTCACTTGAGTCCCCTGGCGACGCGCTTGGCCCCTCCGCCTCCGCCGCCGCCGGCTGAAAGCTGCTGGCTACCGGAAGTCGTGCGAGCCAGCTGGGCGCTATGCAGGCTCGTCGATGAGGAGAGCTGCTGGCCACCGCTGCCGCTGCCTGGTAGAGAGACGATCGAGCCGATTCTGCTGCCGTCCTGCTGCTGTTCCCGCTGTTGCTGGCGGAGGACGCGGAGACGGTGGAGTTTTTGCATCTGACGGGTGGACTCGATCAGACTGGTCAGTTCTGTGGAGGGAGAGTGGAGGGTGTAGGTTGAGATTGATGGGGATTATTTTGGGTAGGGGAAGATGGGAGGTGGGAAAGTGTTTGGGATATTGATTTGTAAGTAGAGTAATTAAAATTGCGGAAATGAGTTGATAAAGCTGCTTTATTTAAAAATAATTAGTACAATTCTATAGAAGAATTATTAGCTATTTTTTCTTAATGAGACTACTGTAGAAAGCTTATTAAATCATGCTTCACAGATTTTGAAGTACTCGATTTTTGTATAGACTCAGCCGTTATTGAGGAGGTAAAGGACCAGGCCCGATGGGTATTTTAGGGATCTCATTATGGTTGATGGGATAGCCAATAAAGTTTATAAATTGCTGTGCTGCTTGCAAGTTTACGACACCGTGTAAACTAATTGCATTAGCGATGGATGGTGGACCACCTGGTGGACCTGTATAAGATACAAAAATTAAAGTTTTATTAATTTAAATATAGTATACCATAAAATTACTAAAATACGTTCGTACGTACCAATGGGTAGTTTTAGTAATTCTAAATGAGGAGCTGTTGGTATCGTCTGGCTAGAAAAATTTCTTTTAAACAATGTATGATTATTTTAGTGCAAATACAGTTTATTTCTATTTAAGATTTAATATTTAGTAAGTGTCTTACTCTGGAATTATGATGGACCCAGGTTCTTCAGATTGAAGCGGTTTCGATAATGCTCCGTAAAAAAGTATGGAGAAAATTATTATTTGAAAAAAATTCATTTTTTTTCAATTTTATTGAATGTTACGAATACGAAAGACACTGAATGAACTATGCAAATTCTTCTTGCAATCGCGGAAATATATTAACTTTCGTAATTTTCTTACGGATAATTTATGTTTCTCAGTTTGAGGAAAATCGTATCTATATTAAGTATTTAGTAAATAAAGTGAGGTTTCAGAAGATTGCTTTTAAGTTTTAGATAATTCGCATGACATCTTGACTGATTTGCAGCTGCATTAATAAGGAAAGATATGCCAAAGCTTCTATAAGCATTCATTGCTACTACATGTTTTTATGTAAGTATATGTAATACTTTTTCCATAAAATTTACATTTAAAGACTTTTTTTACTATATACAATTGTTATTGTCGTTACACTATAGAAAATACTGTTACTTTGCATGTGAAAATACAAAAGAATTTAATTACGGAGGTTTTCCGTGAACTGAGCAGTTATAATTTCAATCATCAAGCTTCTCGGATTATGATAATAAATAATAAACACAATTGATTCGCTCTTATAATTATGATTCTTATTGTTTATGACGAATTTAAATCGAATTTTCGTCGAATGTATTATAAAATTAAAAAATCAATTGTCGTGAAATATGAAGTTATTCCCAGAAGCAACAGGTGTTAGATGTCTGTATTAATAACAGAAATCACGATTAATGAGAGGTCTTAATTTTTTTATGTAAACTTAGAATAGTTTTTAAGATAAGATAACTAGTGAAAAATTAGTATTTCAATTTTTAGAGAAATATTTACCGTCAATACATAAAAATACTTTCTTAAGGACAATGATAACAACGCCATCAAGTTTATAGATTAAAATTATTTCATAACTTAATTTTTCAAGAGTAAAAACATACATTTGTATAATTTTAAGATTATGCAAATTTTATCATTTCTTTGTACATAAGATGAAAAATCTTTGTTATTCTATTATTGTTCACTGATTGATAAGTGAAAAAAACTCTTTGTTAATATTTCCATTTTCTTCTACGACTTAATTGTTGACCTCATAAAAAGTTAGAATCGCAACTAAGTAAAAATTATAAAAAAAATTACAAACAGCGGAAAGAGTTACATCATTTTAGTTTACTATTTTGCTATGCAGTCTTGCGTTTTCTTTTTTACTTAATATTTTTAATGAGTCAACTAACTAGAAAATAATTGTTATACATTATAATTTTTTAATATTTTTAATTACTTTCCTATAACCACAATGAATACATAGAATTTATTAAACTATGTAAACGACAAAATGCTAGTTACTTAATATAACTTATCAAGTTCTGCAAAATCCAAACGAATTTCCATAATTATTTCACACTTTAACAATACTTTTCACGCCACTCAATCTCATCACGAAATCAATCAGACAATCATTATCGCTCGACCGCAATCAGATCAACCCAGCATACATTAAGACCACGTATCCTCAAAAAAACCCCGAGAACAATGGAAAATGGGCTAGTCAAGCAAAGAAGGGTCTCTCCTCACTTACTGCGTAGACAGTCGGGATCTTTGCGTTGCAGGTAACGCTCGAATACCTCGTTCTCCAGGGTCAACGTTCTATTCGTACGCATGGCTTCATCCAATGTCGATCTTAACTGTTCATCCGACATTTCTGCAAAGCGATCAATGCGACCTCGTGTAAGTAATTTTTAAGTGTTTCCAAGTATTGTCATGCGACAGTTGATGCGTGAACTTTAAACTGGGGCATGCAGCGAATGGAGTATAGAGATTGATGATACCTTCGAAATTCATGTCGTCTTTGACACCAGCTATCACCCTTGCAGTGAAGCTTATTATCTCTGGTTCCGACATGATGACCGGTTTTTGATTATTGGAGTAGTTTACGGTAAATAAAGTCCACGGTTAACCATTATTTTTTGTTTTTGAGTTTTGCAAAGCGCGTTATTCTACTTTTTTCATTGTTAATGTTTGCACGATTAAAAATCAATTTTTTGTACATTTTATGGCTATGAAAAAATCTAATGTCTGATTTTACTGCTATAATAATATTACAATTTTAGGTTAAACATCACAATCTACTAAATGTTGAGAAGTTGGTTAATAAATAAAAAAATACTCTGAATATGCTGACAGTTAGTGCATAGTTCATTGATTTCACCTTCAATATTTAACATTTAGTTTTGCGCATAACTTTAAAAGAAAGACCGAACAATGAATAAATAATAAGACCACAATTAGTGCAATGTCAGATTTATTTTTCAATTTCACTAGTGTTCTACGACTCATGCAATATCAAAATCTTCCCTGTACAAAAATATATTATGCAACAAGTTTAAAAAAAAAATTAGACTATAAAATAAAAACACTCTAAACTTATTCATAGGTAGCTTTATAAAAGCACATTCCTCCTCAATGCCAGTCATTCTGGTGGTAGATTAGAATCCAGATTTTGCTCCGAAATTTCTACGTCGTTCACGAACAGAGTATACTTTATGCCGATGTCTTTTTGGCCGGAACTGCAAGATCGAATGACTGCAGGCAACTCAGCAATATTAAAAAGTATTTCCGCACCTCCATCGATGAATTCGCACTGTGAATTTAATAATTATTTAAGTATAAAAATTCTGAACTTTTAAAGGTATAATGTAAATGTAACAAGGTTGTATCTATCCTTACCTCGGTATCTATTTGTTCTCCATTCACCCACACAACCTGAGTATTTTTATCTATAAAATTAAAGTAAAAGAATGTATTTGACTGATATGTTACTTTTAAGATTAACATAAACACACTATTACCTAAGATTATCCTATATTCGTTTTGTCCCACTTGCGTCGACCAGGTTTCGAGTATTTTCGACTGCGACTGAATAAAGTTCTTAAAACTTTTACCATTCACCCACAAGGTGTAAGAGTATTTCAAACCTGTACCAAAACAATTAAATTTTAAAATCCATCAAATCATTAAAAAACCGAGGTAAATGTTCACTTACCAGGTATAGGATCCACCCTTATAACGAACTTTACGTCACCAAACTGTACGACCTCGTCGCCGACCAGTCGGAACATCCATTCGCGGTTTATTAGCACCTTTCCATCGATTTTGACGACTCTACGTCCGGTAGCAGTGCCATGCTCGAACTCAATTACGTGAACGCCGTCACTTAATGGCACTTCCCAGCGAGCCGTCGGCTGGTTCCCCAAGGACTCGAGTGCTTGCAAGCTCCTGTGATGATGTTTTTTTATATAAAGTTTGTGGATATGAGGTGGATTGGTGATTCGGTATTGGGATGTTAATTTGGTTTGAGTTTTGTGAATGGCTTCTTTTAGACAAAGAAAAAAGACAAAGAAGAATATTGATCAAACGATTTTCGCGTCTAATAAAAGTGAAATAGTTGATAGATTATAATTTTTTATTTAAAAATTCTAGAAGCATTAAATAAATTTTACACATACATTATGATTTATATAATAATAATTGTTTTTTTAGTTTAAAAGTAACTATTTATGAAAATATTTTAGTTTTTGTTTGAAAATTGTTTTCTCTAACCTCAAACAGTGTTCCTACCCGTATTACAGTAACACCTCAGGTCGAAACTATATCACATTTCAAAACAATAAGAAAAGTTCGTGCAATTGTTACACATATTCAGTGAAGTGCAAATAATAAATCGTCCAGAAAACAAAAATATTGCATTAATTGTAATAAAAAATAATTATCGTGGTAATTACACAGGAAAGAAATTGGTAAACCACATATTTACCGCAGAAAGGAATTCGTCATGATCACTACTCGCAGGTGGACGGAACACTGTACACTTTATTGATCGCGCACCTGCTTGTAGGAAAGCTAAACCCGGCTGATCAATATTGAAATTATAATTTTAACTTCCTTAATAATTCATCGAGGATTGACAATAAAGATTATAATTTTTACAGAGTCCGCCACTACTATAGCATTTGAAAAATATTTTTTACAATATTAGTATTGTTTTTAATATGTGGAGTATAGTAATATAATGATAAACAAGAAAATAGATTTAAATATAACAAATATTTATTAATAAAAAGATAGTTTTAAACCATAAAAAATATATAAAAATTTATATTTTTATTATTTGTATTTATTGCATATGCTCCTAAACAATTATTCTGGCTTAACGGGTAATAGCTGCCCAGAACAGATGCCAAAGCCGACTTTGTAACCATCGCCATTACAGTATCCTGAAATACACGATAAATATAAAATCCATTAACATGTTGAAATAATAATACAGGAATTATCTTTTTTATTATAAATTGATTATTTACCTCTGATAATAACTTCGTCGTTGTCTTGTAAGAACTTTCTGCTACTTCCATCTTTCAACGTAATAGGTTGAGTGCCTCTCCAGCTCAGCTCGAGCATCGAACCGTAGGAATCAGCCGTCTAAGAATTTAATAATTTATTATTTTTTGTACTTATTCAATTAATAAATCATACGTGTTAAAAATAATATTACTAACTTCTCCACTGATCGTGCCAGATGCCATCAGATCGCCAGGATTGATATTACATCCAGTTACCGTGTGATGAGCCAGCTGCTGCTGCGGGGTCCAGTACATGTACTTGTAATTACTGCGGGTGATCGTTGACACAGAGCCGCTCGGTGCTAAAAAGTCAGATTTATTAATAAAACGAAAAATGATCTAATGGAACTCAGCTTTAAAAATCTAAACCTTACTTTTAATGTCGACCTCTAATTTGATATCGAAGTTACACAAATTGTCGTGCTGAAGGTACTGGAAAGGCTTGGGATCCTGAGGGTAGTTCGGGATTTGGAACGGCTCCAGAGCTTCCAAAGTAACCACCCAAGGACTGATAGTAGTACCTAGATTCTTAGCTCCAAACGGTCCCAATGGAACGTACTCCCACTTCTGGATATCACGAGCTGAAACACAGATCCACACTCTTCACAAAAAGAAAATCGTTTGCTGCAAACAGTCCCACTTTCTAAACCCTAAAAGCCCAAAATTTCCTCTCCAAAATACAGGTCAAACTTTCCATCCAAGTAAACCATCAAACCGCTCTCTAACACCGGCTATCATCTCTTAGACCATTGTCCAGACGCAACCAGGAACCGGCCCGTTAGACAAAGCGTATCTCCGACTTACCGCTCCAGTCGTTCATGAGGACGAAGCCGAAAATGTGTTCGCGTGCGTGCGAGGCGTCGACCGTGTCGCCTAATTTCGTGGCCGGCCCTCCGACGAAGAAGGCGACCTCCAGCTCGAAGTCCATGAGTCTGGACGGGCCGTAGACGGGATCGGCGTCTTCGACCGGAAGTGTCTGGCCGCGGGGACGGCGGATGGAGGTGCCTGAGACGACGACGGAGCTGGCTCGGCCGTGGTAGCCTACTGGGAGATGTTTCCTGGGGAGATGGGGTGGAGAGTTAGGTGGATGTTGGGGGGTTTGATAGGTGGAGGTGTTGCTTTATCGATAGAGATTTGTTTGGGTTGGTTTGAGTGAAACATTATTTTTTGTTGCTTTTATAGAGAATTGAGTTAATCGAGTAGTACCAGAAGTATCAAATGACATTGTTCTTGTAAAATTTTAGAATATTCTTTTTAAAAAATTTTTATCAAATATAGTCAGACAAGTAGGAAACGTATTCTCGTAAGTCTTTAATGTATGCATACTTTTACGCGCATTTCTAAACTTTAATGGCCTGTTAAATAATAATAAAATTATATAAGAAGACTCTAACGGTAAAGCAAAACTTCTCTGACCCCTTGTACAAAGTAACCGTAATTTTCTTTTTTTTTACCAATTTGGCATAAGGGCATTGTCTTTGCCACGGAACATGATTCCGACGTTTGTCGCATGGTGAATGGAAGAATAGAAGTCTGTGTAATCGCCGATTTTTGCGGGTAAGTGCATTGTCGCCTTCGACTGTGGCACGAACACTCTAGAAGTTTTACGAAAAAAGTGTTATGTAAATATTTCAAAATCATGCATCAATACAATAAGGTTTGTTGCATTATTCTTTTAACTTGGCTTAATTTAAATATCAATAAAAACTTTATATTGGGTTAAAATATTAATAAAGCATGCAAGAAATAAAATAAGTATTTTCACATACTTGGATCGAATTTCGGGTTGCTGCAACGTCTGATTTTCAACGGACAATAAATTTTGAAGTGTTTGCCTTGCCTCGATCCACGATGGCCTGCCAAGAGACATGAAATCGTTGAGGCTGTCTTGGTGGAAAACATTTTGTTTGCTAGCTAGCAATGGCCCAGTAAATAAATGAGCTATCGCTAATAAGTCTAGGATTTCATCTCCAATCGCAACGCCGATTCTTTTCTTTGGCTATAAATTCAAAATTATTCTGCTTAAAAATAATAGGTTTATAATATTATTCAATTCATATTCATTTTTTACACCGAGAAAAATATTTATTACTTAATTAAAATACTTAATTGAATCAATTGAAACTTTTTTTATTCAACAAATTTTTAATTCAATCAATTAAACTTATATTGTGAAAACAAAATTTGTTTCTTATTAGACAGAAGTAATTATCTATGAATCTTGATATACAAAATATTTTATTTTTTCTGTGCATCACACAATTGTGCGTATTTTAGTTATTTTTATACAGTTTTAAAATAATCTAATAATTATAATTAAAAAATTGTTAATTTATAAAAGCAAAACACGTGTATACATGCACATAGGTACCAGCTGCCCATAAGTTTACGCATAAAAATTTAATATTTTTAGTAATTTATAAAGTAATTAAAACTAATGAATAAATTAATTAATAAAAACTTCCATCAATGCATAAGTTACAAATTTAAAAAAATAAAAATCTCTATTATGCCGATATTGATTATGAAGCGCGGCAGCGCCACTGACGGCAACTGCTTCTTTTTTACTCCCACAACGTAATACCATCAGTAGATACAGACTGCCGCAAGTGCGCACAGTGGATAAGACACACCCGCCGCGCCGAAGATTCCTGTTATATCGTAAAATATCGGAATATTCAATATTTCTCGTGAGATGGCATGCAAAGAAGGAAACTTCGCGATGAAACTGTAGAAACTTGTTTACGCACAGAGACAGCAAGTATTCAGAATTTTATGAATTGCAGATTAACGCTCGATCTTTCAATTCCAGCGACGCAATTAGCGAATTAGAAAAATTATCTCTCGATAACGAGCTTATTATTTGCTCGCAAACCTAATCTTTTCACAGTGATAAATCCAATAAACCCAGATTTTCTTATCTCTCCACCTAACCTACCGGCAAAACCGATCCCGCACCAAAGCCAAACAAGCCAAACAAGCAAAACCAAAAGTAAAAAGCTTAACTTACATTCTCAGCCGTAGAAAAAACACCATAGGGCAGATTCTGTATCGGAAATTCGCACTGGGCGGAGTACTCGATAAAAGACTTCATTATCAGCGTGACTACGTCGAAACGAGCGTGCGATCGCGAAGCCGGGCAGCGTGAGTCTGTCGCCAGGCGCCCGGATTATCATACCGGGAGGCTCGACTCTCGAGGTCGACGGGCTCGCCCGTGGGATAATTTATTCACCTGTTTACGAGACGCGCCCGTGCACGGATCGAACGAGTCTTCCTAGTTATGGCTGGAAGGAGATGCTTTGAATTTTTCATTGAAAACTAGCTTTACGTGTTTTCTTGCTTGGTTTGGTAAAAAAATGAGTCGATAGTGCTTAGCTAGAGATGAATTTTGTACGGGGGAATTATAGTGGTTATTTGGGAATTATGGAAGGATTATATGAAATAAGAATTGAGAAGGAACGAGATGAGATAACAGCAGTTTATTTTATTAGACATTGATATACACAAGGTAATTAGGAATAAGTAAGTTTTTCTTGGATAATACTGTGTATGGTACGCAATGCTTATTCAGTAAAGCGCAATTTTGTCAAACGACTGCTGCGACCAAACCAGCAAGGCTCTTTTTACATGAGACTAAACTTCCGGCCAATTTGCTTTTTTCTGTTTCTTTTACAATATTGTTCAATTGAATATATTTTAATCAGTAATGAACGATTAACAGAAACTTACTTAACATTACATATACATAATTGTCATTTTGGAAGACGTTGGATTTTGTTGTTTTTTTCCACTCTCTTAAGCGTAACTCGCCTTTTCTTACACTTAGCATACGTATATATGCATAATCAACAACAATTGACGGCGATCCAGTAAACCGATCTCGTCATATTTTTTTTTATCATTTTTACGTTTATTAAAGCCATTTTCGTGCCGTTTCCTCATCTGCTCATATAATTAACAACTCGAGTAACAAAACAGTAAATTTGCGATAAATATAATAAGCGCTATGTTACATTCTTGCGTTTTACATTCAATTACTTCCTTTAATCAATAAGTATTTACAATATACCATTTTTTCATAAAATTGCATTTTAAAATGTAGAGAATTGACAATTCATAATCATGTGTGAACAGAGTTTTCTTGTAAAGTCACCTACACAATAAACGCATTTCTATCACAGACAAGTATCATAATGTTTTATTTTATTTTCCCGGAAAAAGAAACGTTAAATCAAGTTCGTGGCACTAAATATTGAAGAATTTTACACAGTTAGTGTACATTATTTAATAGCTAAAAACTACTAGAGTTTCCGCTAATCGGCAAATCCTCGCCTCAGTATACATTTTTCATTTGTAAAAAAAAGTTTTACAATCAACCATAAATATACTTTTGATAAAGAATTCGGCCCGAATCGGATTCATTTTAAAGCACGTTGGAAGACAAGAATAGATCTGGCGATTCAACGCCTGCGGAATCGCAAATATAACAATATTAGTGGAGATCCATTGCCTCGGAATTATCTATTTTTGGAAGTAATTTACTTTGAAAAATTATATACTCCCAATAAAAATATTCATTACTTTTTCTGTCGTAGATATACTTTATACAGTAGATTGACTTGTTCATTATATTTTTTTTTCTTAATTATTCAAGACAAACCAAAATTCGTGTAGAATTTTTGGATCGATAATGTTTAGTGATATACGAGGTTTACAACAAAGCGTTAAAATTTTTTTCTTGTATTTTTTAAATATTTTTTTCTTTATCAATGCCAACAATCAACACCATAGTCAGAGAATAACACAGTTTAAAACGGATTTGTCGGTGGTCGAACTTCTTCGAAAAATACACTTCTGGGCCAACGCTACATTATGCGGATGCGCTTTGTTTTATCTTTATTTTACAATATGACGTTTGCGTTGTGATAAATATTGTCTGGTTATTTGTTTTTTCTTTCTTTTTTTTTTTGTTACATTATTCATTATTTGATACTGGACTGGCATTCTTATTCGGTCTCTTAAAAACTGCCTAAGGCAACCTTAACGGCATTAGCATGTACACGCGTTCGAAATCAGTTTATCGTTGTTGACACTCTCCGAAAAAAAAAGTTCGGCAATGACAATCAAAATTGCCAAATGAATTATTACACAATTTCGAGGATAACAGAGGCGTAAATCATTGTGAAAGTTGAAGAGATTTATTTATTTCTCAAATAACTCACTTTTCATGAGTTTCGGTCTAATATTAATGCAATAATCAGTGGAGTGCAATGAATCGTAATAAACTCATTTCGCGCGTATTGTATATGTTCATCGGCATTACAGTTCTTTTTTTGCTTTTTATAGTTACAGTATAGTCACACGAATAGGTACGTTAATTGGCTAAAAATTAAAGGTAACTTTCGGAATTCGTCTATTACTTTATTGTACAATATAACTTTGTTCAAGCGATAAGTTTTCATCTAAGAACGCATATAACTTAGCAACGGCTACGAGTGACTTTTAGTGAAAGTAACAGTCGTTTAATGTACAGAAATACACTTACTCTTTTTTTTTATAGTCGATTTATTTATACGTGTATATATCTATATTTACCATTTGTTTTTTATACTTTTATTTATATACTTTATAGTTCGATGTACGCGTAACGGACATTTTTGCTCGTGACCAAATTACACTGGACCGTATTGATTTTAATGTTTCACTTAACAATAGTATGTATTAAACTACTGTTAAATTAAAACACTGATTGATTGTTCTTTTTTTATTGTCAAAGCCTACTCAAAATAAAACTAAAATTTATTTAAAAAATTAATTAAGTTCCTTTCTAATACATGTATTTTTTCCGAGCAAAAATTTGCTTTACGCGATATGGCGAGTGATCCGACACAACACTATATTTCCAATCGCTTTTTTACTGGCTTACTTACTTTTGTTTGCTCACACCCTACGAGTTCTATAGGGCCGCGTCATACATACGGTAGGGAATTAGAGAGCTTTTTCTTTATCATTATCATCACGCACCTAAATAATTCTCACTTAAAAGGCTCGGCTGTTTGACGAATTTCGTTACACTTGCGATGACCGACCAAAAATGATAAAAGTCGCGAATAAAACTTTGCTGTATTTTTTCCTCGATTTTTTTACTTTTCACCGGCAATTACTCTTACCTCTTTGCTTTATAAACAACGGGTCATTGTTTATAATAGAAAAACGTTTGTAGATAGATAGAAAGTTTTTCGAATTTCTCAGCAGTTTTGCTTGAATTATACAGGCCAAGGGTCTGCAAGATAGTTTTTGAAAAAGCATACTTTCATGGGTTTGTGTTTGTTCATCTTCATTAAATCTCAACGCTAAATATATTTATGTATATATTTATAAGTATATTTCACTTTGACTTTTTTTCATATTATATATTTATTTCTATTTGTAAGATACTAATATTGTAGACCCCCTAAGAATACAAAGCCGTTCAACAGCGAAATCAAAAGTCTTTATAGTATTTGTTAGTTTTTTTCGCTACACTAAAATATTACTTGTACAGGCGTAGGCAGAAATGTTCAAAGAAGCAATTAATCGAAGTATTCCAATAATTAATAGAAACAAATTATGTCATTAGCATCATTTTTCATATAAGTAAAACATGTCAACGATAATCAATCTTCCGTTTCGTTCAATATTTCGTCATATTTATTTTAATTAACGTCTTTTCTTAGTAACGATTCGTTGGAACTTATACAGTAACTTTATTTATGTGGAACACATTAGCAGATAATATTGCACCTCGAACAAGTCGCTTCAGCCTTTTAACAAGTTTTGGTTACATGAAAGATTTCATCAATATGTCCGTATTCCCAGTTTTGATTGTATTCTTCTTAATACTCTATACGAAATTCCTCTGTTTAAAGCTATTATTACAGTTAGAAAAACAGTGAACGCATCTCGAAAGTGTATAGATAAAATTGCTTTGAAAAATAGAATTTTTGAAAAACAATATAGTCTTCTGCTTTAGACAAACTTTATACCATCTGAAATGTACATCGTAGAGATTTTTTTGCAAATGATAAAATATAGAAGTCTGCACTGCAGACGATCGTCAACAAAAACGGTATTCCTGCACCGTGTAGTTAGGTTCCCTTCGGTTTATTGCACACAAGCTCTCTTGGTTTCATTATCACACAATTAACGTTTCAGAAAACCAAAACTTGCTAGGTCGCGGCTAAATTTTCATGCAGCTTCTTTCCTCATTTCTGTCGGTTACATGTGCTATGTATTTTTTTTTCTTAGCTTACACCTAATGAATCTTAAGACTAGGAGAATGTCACATTATTATAGTTAATTATTATCATGGCCAGATCGAATATACGTTGTTGAAGAACATTTTCCTCTCCACGAGCAATTAGGTCATTCTTTTTTCAACTTTATAGTGTCAATTCTCAATCTTTCTAGAGTTCGTACTTTCTTTGATTTTTCGACTTTTAAAAGATTCTGCGGATACTTTTAGATAATTTTAACGTTTTCTTTTCTCTTAAACTTATAATTAATACCGATCTTTGTATACTATACGTAAGTGTCTTAATTAACGGCAAATGTAAATTATCTAAGGCAGATGTTCTGATTCTATAAAATGTATTTATAATAAGCAACAATTTGGCATAGTATCTGAAAAGAATAACAAAAACCTTCTCTACAGGTACAGATAGTTCAGGTATAGTTAGTAGTTTTCACTTTAATATAGTTAATTTATAAAATCTTTTCAACTAATATATAATCAACTTTTTATAAATCGATCTAATTGAGAGTATCAGATCATCTGCACAATTTTCATATGTATTCAGGATAATATTCATGGTTCGTAATTTTGCACTAAGGGATTTTGTACATATTACTGCCTGACGATTTCAAATATTTTTTGTAAAGATAAGTCAAGTACTAATTAAAAATTCATAAAATATAATCTCTTAATAATAGAACAACCTTAATAATCGCCAGCGATAAAATATCCTCAAACAAACTTAAAACTCTTTAAAATACTCAACAATATGAAAAATATCATCAATCAAACAAACAATACAAACAATCATCTAAAAAGAAAAACTTAAAAAAAAGATTTCACTTTCATCGTCGAGTATCGCGACACCGTCGGCAAGAGTCAGGAGAAAAAAGATATCGGAAGCTTTAAAAGGTCACGCGCTTTATAATACCTCCTCAGTCACCTGCTGCTCTAATGCGCTAGGTAAGATTTGCATGCGATTTAAAGATCGTGACCCAGGCGGTCCATTTCCGCCAGTAAGAAGTCGACGTCGGCCTCCGTGACGGCGGCGCTCGATATTATGTTCCTGAAGAAATTGGGTCTTCGATCGTCTGGCTGATAGCCGACCATCAGGGTGCCGGCCTCCATCATTCTGTTCTTCAGGATCGGACAGATCTGGAACGAGGGGTAAAATATTGCGATGTTTTTTTTGGGGTTTTTTTCGAAAGTGTAATTTTGCGATGCTGAATTTTTGTGTTTGAAGCTTGATGTTTTTTTGTTAGTCATCGATTTGATTATAACAAATTTAGAAATTGACAAAGTTTTATATCGTTTTGCATTTATTCAAATATTTATTGACTTTATATTACTCTAGAATTAAAACAATGCAAAAAGTAAAATTGCATAGAAGCAAGACCAAATGTTAAGTCATTAAAGGAATATTTTTGTCCACATAGAGAATTATTTAAAAGGTTATCAGAATTTAGCTTAGAACAAAGCTTGCCAAAATATTTGTTGAAACAGGACTTATAAACCCAAAGCTAATAACTTAGCTAAATTATTGCAAAATCGCATAATAAATAATAATACACACCGCTCCAAGCAACTTTTCCCTCTCGGCCGTGTGGGGCATGCTCCTTAGGCGCGTGGGCAAGTACCAGAAGCAGCAGTTGACCAGCTCAGGCTCAAGTATCAGGTAGAATTTGTCCTGCATCTGCTTTATCCTGCGCACCATATACTCGTTCAGTTCCATCAATCGGTCCATGTGCTTCTCAAAGCCGTCGTTGCCCTAGTTTACCGCAGAAAATCATGTTTTCGTTTTTATTCGAATAGTTCCAATGCACATAGATGTGGTATAGTAAAACACGGTTTTATTACCCAAAGCGTAATCGTGTTTTACGGGCGCATGTGTGTGAAGTTGTTAAAATATATATATAAGGGATTTAATAAAATGGTACCTTGGCTCGCCATTGAAGCCACAGCTTGAAAACGTCGTTATGCCGACCGCACTGAATGACTTTGTCGCCGGTATCGTATTTCACGTCGTAAAGCTTGTCCGTCATGAACAGGTACTCGGCTGACATTTGATTGCAGCTAATCAGGAGTCCCTGCAATTCAAATTTTAATTGCTTCATTCTTTTATATTATTTTATTTTATTTTTCTTTGTTTTTGTTTTAAAATTTAGGAGCTGTGTAATAAATTAGCGGATGTGTGCTTTATAATTATAATTAAAAGTTTTTATTTTTAAGCTTTATAGCTGCTATAAAATTGTGAACAATACAGGGTTTTATGAAGACGCGTTAATCTTTTACTGTAAAGGAGAAAACATAAATATAAAGAATCAGGTCAGAAGGGCATATATTCATATATAACTTAAATATTATTAAAAAACTTTTCCAAAACTACACGGTTGAAAGAAGAAAATTTTCATTTCATCAACACGTAATTATACCAAGATTTACCTTTCGCAAACTCATCGAAAATTAAAAAATTATAATTTTTAATAAGCAATTCGCTTATTGCAAATACAGACGCGTTCGATAATATATTCATCCTTTTAATTAAAATATTCCTCGGTGCCCAAAGAGCTTTAGAGCGCGGGCGCGCGCTTCGCCGGTCAATAAACGGAGTTAACACATGCGCAGAAAGTTGAAAGTCGGAGGGATGATATCGAGCTTCCAAAATGGCGGTTCCGCTCGGCTCTCTCACTTGCATTCGCCAACTTTTTACCATCGCCGCCATATTTGTGTCCTTTGACGTTAAATTCCGCGCTTTAAGTGGTAAATTTTAGCTGCTTGACTTGGTAGTTTTTATTCGGGTTGATTTACGATTGTAGTGATCTTATTTTTAGATTATAACAATATTTTATTGTTTTTTGCTGAATATGCGATGCGACTTGTGACAGTAAAGTTATTTAATATGTCTCTCGTGATTTAGAACAATGGCTGTGCATATTATTATATAGGAAAAGGAAATCTAGATTTATTTAGTTTGCGTAATATATGTTAAAATATTTATGACTGCAAGCTCATCGTAAAACATTTGTAACTATTTATTTATTAAATAAATAAATAAAATAAGCTTTTGTAAACAAAAATGTAAAAATTTTATATAAATAACAAGATCTATGTCTATAAATATTATACAGTAAGAGAATCATACTCAAAATTTAATAACATTGTGATGAGATTTGATCGCTTTTTGAACCGAATAACTATTACTATAATTAAAGATATTTATTTGATTTTAGTTTTAAGATTCATACAAAAGTAAGAAGAAATGTGAAATTTATGGTTTGACTTTAAAGTTTATTCAGCTCATCAATTACTTTTGTAATTAAATTTATATTTAACGTAATTTTGTAGATTCTGTAAAATTAGTTCTTGTCAAGTTAAGCAAAGCTCGCTTTTTCTTAATTATAACGATATTGCACATTTTCGCTAAAAACGAACACGTAAACTCCTAACGCTTCAACGCTTACATTCTCCTACAATTCATAAACTATTTTAACGGCCACTAAAATCGGCCAATAAGCTAAACTCGCACCCAATCCCATCCCAACCGCCCCATTAGCACTGCACCCACGCAAAAAATTAATAAAAGCTCTCATTAATTCCCACCCCGCCTGCGATCAATTACCAGCGTCAAACGCACCGCCTAAAATTACCTCCCCCAGAAAAAAGCCCACCCTCACCCCTCACACCTTTCCCGAAAAAGCTTCACGGAAAATCAGAGCTCCTCCAAAAAAAAGCGCACGTGCAGCCACCAAAAACCATACCCCCGCACCCATCCCAGAAAAACAATCGAAGCCCGAAATGCTCGGACCCGCGCAGCCGGTGCACGGAATTTTAATATCCCGTTGTACGTCGGGGGGGAGCCGATATAACTAGGCTCGCTCGCGGGGACGACCCTTCCTTCGCATTGGCAGGGCGGCAACATATGTTATCTCTTAGTTTAATTAAATTCCTTCGGCCGCGCGCGTATTCGTCTGCTTCGTCGGAATGCGCGGAGCTGCGTCACGTCCAAGTGGAGGAGGCCGGCTTCCTTTCATTTTTTACGCGGCGGGGGTGTGCGAGAGGCCTTGTTTGGCAGAGGTGTTTTTCTTTACGGAGGTTAATGTGGGGCAGTTGGTTGGGGCGCTGGTTTTTTACGAGAGGGCAATTTGTTTGTACGTGCTCGGGAAGGTTTAAAAAGTGGGTTTGGGGGATTGAGGGGTGAGGGTTTTTTTTTTGGAAAAGTGCGTTATCATTCTAAGATGTTAGTGGACGAGAAAATAGAGGGGGTTGGAGGGGTGTTAAAGAGATTGGTGGAGTTGGTGTTCGAGATAGTGGAAAAAAATTTAATTTAGAATCTTTCTGCAAATAAGATTTCTTGCAATATCCGTTAATATTTTCAGTTTCATATTTCGCATTTCATAAAATATAGAATATTTTTTTATACTTGAATTTAAAGCCTGCCAGTCGTCCACGCAAAACGATGCATAAAACGTAAAATAATGATACAGCAACAAAAACCAATAACGTATATTCAGAACATAACTCACGTCTTCTTTGAAGTGAATAGTGGAGCACTGCAATAAAGCGCCCATCAGCTTGTGAGGATTCCAGGTCACCGAGTCAGCCCTGGAACACAATAAATCACAAGTATATTTAATAAAATTGCTTCACAATAACCCATCAATAGCAAAAAATCTGCAATCCGTCAACTAAATCTCCCAAATCCTGTAACCACTTAAATCTGAATCCATAACCAAAGCCACCCCCACACAGACACCCACAATTAGCGCCTCCCCCCTCCAAATCGCCGATTCATCACAGAGCCGAGCCATTTAAAAGAGAGTCAGGCCATTCAGGCCCTAATACTCATTGTTCAAGTGAAGTCGCACCTAAAGCCTCGGACAATAAAGGACGCAAAAAAGGCGGCCGATATCGGACTCAGCTGGTCGTCAAACTCTCTCTCTCTCTGTATATATAGTCGCGCGTCGATCCCAGGAGAGCCGGCTAATGGGGGATAAAATATGGAGCTATCCGCGCCGGCGCCGCGGGGGTCCATCAATCCGAGAGCTATTAATATAGGCCGCGAGAGAGATCGGATTTGCAGCGAGCGGCCCCCTTGAGGCTGGGATAGAGCAGGGACACACCCTTGCGGTAACCCTTTTAATCCCGGGCTCACGCGGGGGTGTATAGGTAGCTGGATTTTCGACGATTTCCGAGCCGCCTGCTCGCGTTCTCCGTGTCTATTTGTCTCGATTGGCTTGATGTGTGCACCTGAAGTCGCTTTGGGGATGGTTCCGGTTTGTGAAAGTCACGGTACTGTCGTTAATTGTGCTGATTGAAGATTTCTCTCCTGATAGAAATTGATTTTATCGCGACGACCCATAAAGTTACAAAGATAACATCAGTCAAAAATAATTAAACAAACCTAACTTCTAAAAACCAAAAACTTTCTATAAAAGATACGCATCCCATTACCATAGAACCCAGCGGCAGCAAACGGCCAAAGAGTAGGCACATATATATCCAGACGGCAGCTCTCGAGGAGCATATACACAGCTAGCGTCATCGAGTGGGAGATCCTGCTCGTGACGCGAATTACTTCGGGCTGCGACTCTTGAAGCGGCGCTAAAGGGCCCTACGCCAGCTGCAGCGCGAGGGCTGGGCTATGGGGACGTGTCACTCGCCATGTATCGATAACATTTGTCATGACGAGCGAGCCTCGCGGATATTACACGCTCCGATTCACGCGCTCTGCTGGAGAGTATTGTCCTGTAGGGTGTGCGTTGGAGATTTCAGCGTGTGGGAGAGAGATGAGGAGAGTTTGTTGGTGCTGTTTGTAAGGGGTAATTTTTGAGTTTGGGTATAATGACGTTGGAGGTTTTAGGAAGTTTTTGGTTAAATGGTTGGGATGATTTTTTGAGTTTTAGTTTGGATGGGTTTGTAAAAAAATGTTTGTTTAGTTTTTATTGTATAAAGAAACAGAGGAATATGTGTAGGGAGTTTTAGTAGTTTACCTGTTAAGCCCGTGAAATTGAATATTGAATAATTGTATACTCCTAGTGATATGGTTCAGTATCAGTAAAGCCAAACAAATGATACAATATGTATTTTGCGTGTTATTTTCCTTTGCTTTAAACAAAACAAAAAGTTATTCTTAACGAAAACGTGACCTTTGTAATAATTCGGTAAAAAAGCTTTGGGTTTAATGGGTGAATCATTATCTAACTGCATTTTCAAAATATACTCCAATCTATAAAAAAATTATTTATCAAAACGACAATAGATATCTGATTCATATACCCAACACACAAACACAAACAGCTAACATAGCCCAACCCAAAACCCAAAAACAAAACAACATTCCAAACGTTCCTCCATCCCCCCACCCCCGAAAATTTAAAAGGCTCTACTCTCCCGGCTCACCCACCCCCTCGTAAACCGCATTCTTCGTCGCATAACGCGCGTCTTGACGCAATTGCAATAGCTCCGCTCGCGCGGCGCTCATATAATGGCATCGCGCGCGTGATTAATGCGATTCGCAGCTGGGTCTACCCTCCCCGAAATGCCAGCTCCAAGAGCAGCCCGAACGATATATGAGGTTGAAGGGGGGGGGGATGCTAATTATCCAAAAGCCCTAACGGGCGGCCGTAATATTGTTGCGCGCTGGCGCTATTGGGGTGTGTAGTTTTAGAGATTTCGCTTGTTTTGTTTTTTTGGAGGAGAGCGGGCCTGGATTAATGACGCGAGTGCGAGTTGTGGATAGGCTGCTGGGATTTCACGGCGTGGGAGAGCTGGGTTGGTCGGAGTTTGAGGAAGTGTTTTATTAATTTAGATGTTTTTTGGGGTTGGGGGTTGAAGTTGCTGAACGGCAGGGAATGATTAGAAGTTTGGCGGTGTTCGTTCTGAGTTTTTGAGGGTATGATAATTAGTTATTCTTTTGAAAATGAATATTATGTTAAAGGGCAGCTAATTATTTTTACAATATTTCAATCTTTCAATTTCTCTTATCTGAATGTACTACCTTTACCCTAAGTAACAAGAAAAATTCAAGCATACGTTAAATATTTGCCTTGCGCGCAAGCACGCGGATTATTTCAGCAGAAATTCTCGACTCTACCTCTACTGAATTTTCCCATAAACTTACATTCTTACAAAACTCCAACAAAGCCCCTAAAAACATTCCCTCCCGCAAAAAGCAAAAAAGACCTAAAATTCTTCCAACTTAAATCTCTCAAAACTTCGAGCGCAAAGTCAGACAGCCGTTAGTTTAGGCATTTCCCCGATTCGCACCCTTTCTCTCTCTCCCCCTCCTGAAATCGCTCTTTTTGTTATTTTTAACAAAACAATCCCGAAGCACATAAGAGAGAGAGAGCTAGCTCTCGCATCGTTCTCCCTTTGTACTTGCGAGTTTAATCCGGCATTGTCGGCTTCGGGCCTTTATATGAAAGTTGCGAGGCGGCTGGCTGCGTGGGTGACGGCCGCGTCAATAAGAGGCGAGTCCTGTATAGTATATATAAATGCGCTCCAGGGAACTGATCCAGCTGTTGCTCTCTCTCTCTCGTCCTTCGCCGACTCCTCGGCTTTTCGCTTGCCATTTTAATCAAGAGCTCCTAGCGCAGGAAGGAAGCTGCACCGCGATACTCGCTTCGGTGGAGAAAAAAAAGGACGCGTGTACGCAGGGGGAGGGGTATTGTTTTATGCTTCGATGCGTTGCTGTGTTAGGTTGAGTATTGACTTTGAGGAGTGAGTGGTGAGGATCTGAGAGAGGAGGGTCCACCCTGGAGGATCGATTGGGAGAGGTGGTTTCTTGTGTTTTTTGCGAGTTTTGAAATATTGCTTTTGTTTGGAGGAGGTGGTAAGTTCGGTTGGGATTTGTCGAATCATTGTATTTTTATTAAATGTTATCGCGGCTGTTGTAAATATTTTAAAATTGGGAATGCGTTGATAAAGAATGACTTCGCTTCACTAGAAAATCACGCGCACTATATAAGCGTGTTTGCAAATATTTTCATGATTATATGATAAACAAAACAATCAAATCTTAGCGATAAACAAAATCAGCGCGATCAAAATCGGGCCAGCCAATTAAAAGTCGAGTTTTTTTTACAACGAAGCAAGGTCATGGATATTTTATAAGTAAACTAGCACATCACGAGTTCTCCGCGCGTCTAAAAATGTTAGCGATAAACAAAATCGATGAGATTAGAGCCAATCAGAAACAGAGTTATTTTGGGAACAAAGATCGGTCAGCATGGATATGTTACAAGTGGATTGCCACTAATCTTTTATTTTTATTTTTGTAATTAATGTGAAAACCTCAAACTGTTAAAATTATTATATAAAGATTTTATTTTAATTTTTATTATTATTTAAGTAAAATGCTCATATATAAAAGCCTATTAAATTTACAGCCGAATGCCTGTCAAGGTTACATTTACGAGGCAATCTGCTTATTAAAATGTTTTATGTTCTTAATTTATAATTAATAGTTATGGTATAATGTTTCATGTTGTTTTAAAACAAAATTGATAAATTATAAATATCATTCTTTAACTTGCGCTTTTTAAATTTATTTTGATTTATTTTAAATGGCGAATATCCTGTTATACCAACTAACAAAATAATAAATGAAACTGTCGTAATATAAATAAATAAATATTTTGTCTTTTCGTATTCAAAGAACAAATTGTTGAACACCCATACTGCAACCCATCCAACCTAAAACCTTCCCAGAATCAAAAACCCACCACTCCTCAAAACCTTCGCGAAAAAGCTTCAGCCAAGACTGTACCCCAGGCGGAAACTAGCGCCCATTCTCGGAAGATTCTCCATACACACACACACATAGCTCAAGCATCCACGTATACATAACTGTAATCTGTGACGTTCCTAGGGGTTGCGCGCTCGAAAGGAGTGACTCCTGTCCCCGCATATGTACGCGCGCAGAGGGGATGCAGGCTGGAGCGACTGGCTGGGCGAGATTAATCCGCGATTTGCATCCGGGCGCATCTGCGCTCCAGACCCTCGCGCGCGTGTATCCCTGACCCCGATGTGTATGGCGAGGCGGAAGAGCTTTTTTTTTCGTTGTTCGCGAGAGGTGTATCTGAATTCGCGTTTTTTTTTTTGTGTTGGGAGTGTGGGGGTTTGGTATTGATGGTGTTTGCAGGTCTAGGATTTTTGGGATGTATTCTGCTTGTGTGAATGTTAAGTATTATTTATTTAATTAGTGGTTAAAGTTATTTTTGCATCTATCAATATTTTTTATCAACAATATCTATAATTATACATTATCGCTTAAAAATTTACGCTTATAATTATACATTATCGCTTAAAAATTTCTGAATTCTTAGATATATTTAACATTAAATCTTATAATTTGTATGAATTTAATTCAATTAAAAGTGCTTACAGCGATTTACATAAATATTCGTTTAAAAGCTCTTGAAAAAAGTCTATAAAATACAATTTTTTTTAAAACTGTTTTTTTTCTAAAACTATCTCAATTAAATTTGAAAATAAAAAAGAACGAAAATGTTCTATTTTCATATTACTGCCTGAAAAGTACAAAAAGACAATTTTACAATGCTACTACATGTTAGTAAAAAGTATTTCGAAAGTTATTTTATTTGCATTCTTTTTTTATTATTTAAATACAAAAACTTTTGATTTATTACTCTATAAATATCTCAAAATCCTCAAATTTTTTTAACTTTAAACACCCAAGCAAAAACATAATCCCACCATCCAAATGAATTATTCGAAAAAACACTCCAAAGCCACCGATCCCATGTTTGCCATCATCCCGTTCAATAGCATACGTCGCACCAGGCACGCACCGCGCGCCAAAGCTCTAAAATACAATCCTCTTATACACATATTTTTACAATCGCCATAGCCCCACCCGAAACTCTCCAAGTCGCTCCTCCAAACTCCATTTAAAAGAGCAACAACAGGCTTGCGCGCGCGTCGCCGAACACTCAATGACGACGTAATTCCCTCGCTGACTGCATAACCCAGCTTTACCCCCTACACGCACGATAGATAGAGACGTGCACGCAGACGTATACACACACACACATGCGAGGGAGAGAAGGCCTCGGCTTAATCCTTAGTTTTATAGTTTATTGGGGGCTTAGTTTGATGGAGTCCTTCGAAAAACAGGAGCAGCGCGCGCGCCAGCTGAGTGCGCCGAGCGCCAGGCGAGCGTTAAAATCAATACCCCAGACGCTGGAGGAGGAGAGAAGCCACCTCCTCCTCATTCCTCTGCGCGTCGCACAGTGGATCCGCCCGCGGCGAAAATAGCTCCCGAGGAGAGAGAGAAAAAGGAGGCTAGTTGCCGCACGCCGTAATGGATCGCTCGCGTAAACCGCGATTATACCCCCCCTTTCCTCGACCTGCTGTCGCTGAAAATGCTAATTTGAGTTTTTTCTTTTTGAGAAGTGTCGATGGGTGCGAGAAGTGGATGGGTGGGGCAAGAGGTGTGATGGGGGAGGGTTCGGTGAGGTTTATCAATTTTGGGTTTGGGCGGGGGTGATATGGGTTATTGGATTTTAGGAGAGATTAGGAAGAGAAAATTATTATTTTGTGCTTATTTAAAATGGAATTAGTCAACTGCATATAGTTTTTTGTACGTTAAATTTAGAAAACATGGAAGCCGAATATAATTTTATGAAAATTTAATTTTTTTTATTTGAAATTCTTTTGTAAAATTTCAGATGGATTCATCATCTAATTTTGAAATACTTTTATCAATTTTTTCAAATTCTGGGGCTTTTTATGCTGCTCTATACCTGTATATGTTTAAGAAATTCTTGAATTTCAAATAATATATCTTAAAA